>JAMKCH010002398.1:0-44974 GCA_023653785.1 Ophioderma brevispina
TAGCATGGTGGGAAAAACGACCCATTGTTATAGTAAGGCATGAAAATGTGACCCATATCGGCGGCACATATGTACCTACCCTTTTCCACTGAGTACCCCCCCGGGCTTTTGAACATATTTCTGAAAATCTGTATTTCCTGTGTTTCCTCACTAAACTTATCAAGTCATCACACAAAGTGTTGTGTAGTGCATACAAGACATAACAATGTCTTTATTGGATTGATTTTGTTCATGGGCATGGTGAAATTGCTAGCATAATCCATACTGTGCCAATAATTTGATGCTCAACCTAAAGTAAAAGCAGTGATGCCATAAGACCATTTCTCAACTAATCATTTCTTCAAAGTGCTAATAATGAGGAGATGCCGGCATGTGATGCACCCAACTATGACAGGCTTTACAATATAACAGGGCTAAAATTTTGGCGAGAGTCCGAGAGTCCACTCTTGCAAAGACTCCCCCAAATGAATCCAGTTAGATTCTCGTAAACTGCTAAAAGTTTCACACAAACTGATTATAGGAGAATCCAGACCCATGCCAACTCCACTTATGAGAATCCAAAGACTCTCACACTTATGAATTCGGAAACCCTTCATGGAATAAAGCACAGGTTTATTCCGTTAAGGTTTCCTTATTCATAAGTGTGTCATAAAAGAGTGTCAGATGAGTCAGGTTACGGAAACTCCAATCATTCACTGTGTGGCTCACAAGCTCTAGAGAAGGCATGGGCTGCTACACAAAGGCTTTCAAATTTACATGGCAACTATTTTTTCTTATCCTTTTGAAGACTTAGCAGCTGCTTGAAATGGTGTGTGCAGAACACTGCGACGCAACTGAACTGAACAGGAATGCCCGAGGTTATTAAAAAGCACAAAAAGGCCATGCTGGCCAATACAACATTTCTTTCTTCCTTGGAAGGACAGGAACCAGGTCAACCTTATTTCCTCCAGTCATAATGGAGAAACTTCAAAAGAGGACTACAATCTCGGTCGAAATGTGTTGAACACGACTGCTCTTTTTGCCCCGATTTGCTGTATTTCTCTTAAAGAGATATATAGGAAATCATGTCAACTTGGGTTGGGAGGCTTGGAGCATGCTCTATCTATGCACCCCTCCCTATCCCCACCAATCAATGTTGGGTTCTTGTAGGGTGGCAAGAACAAAATTTCAGGATTCAACATTGTCCAGGGGGGAGAGGGGCATTTTGAAGTAAGGCCAATAAAAGTGTTCCAACACTTTTGGCCGAGATTGTAGGTCTATGAACTCGCCCACTGGTTTCAAAGAACAACAAAAACCTAATTCAATTAAGGGCTTTACCACATACTATGAGAGGCACTGATTTAGCTGACCAAGTAATGTGGTACTACTTACTGACACACATGGGGAAGAAACTGCTGTTTGGACTGTTTGAAGTAACTTTCACCAACACGCTGGCAAACTACCACAAGCTGCATCATGGACCGGGGAAGGGGAGTTTCTCATATTGGGTATGTTTTGAACATTACAAACATCACCAAAAAAAAGGGACGTTCATATCAACTTTATATAGCAGCAAACCAAGCAAAACCCTTTTCCATAGGACACAAAGCACTGTTGTCTAGTATTATGGTTGCCTCAGGACATGTCATAATCATTTTGCTTCACCTAGGTCGGCAGCCGACCAAGCGCACAGTCCTTAATCGGACTTATATTTATATTCCGCACAGCTCCAAAGATTTAACTCTATGTCAACTCTTATTGTGATTGTCAAGTAAATAACACCAATTTTATGAACCTTCAGCAGCATCAAGTAATGCTACTCATTTTACATGACTGCAACAAGGGGGCGGATTTGCGATCAAGGACCACCCTTTGTAAGAATGCGAAGAGTGGATCGCTCAGGAAAGGAAACAAGGCCCGAGATCAAGAAGAAAAATTGACAATGTCAACAGTTTGTTTGATACGAGAGCGGGCGATTAGACCGCATAATCGCCAAAATGTATGAGCAAACAAACATGGCCTACAGTAGCTACTGAATACAGCAAGGTAAAGGAAGAACTGGGGTTAAAGGTTCCAAATCGGCCTTCAGGAATCTTCTGAAAGACATGGGGACAATCAATACAAGTACAACAATCAAAGCGCGTCACATCAGAGATTTTGCAAAGAACCCACATTACAAATTGTACATATTGTGAGTCACAGAACTGATTCCAATCAATTTAATGAGCTTATAATTATAGTACAATTCCCTATAACGATTTTTGTATAAATCAGGGGTTCTCATAGGTGGCCTACGGGCCAAATCCGGCCCCACCCAACCATTGATTTGGCCCTCTACTTCCCTCAAAAAATAATTCAAGGTGTATTGGTTTGGCCCTCAAGTAGGAAACTTTCAAATATGTTCAGCATTCTCTGGCTTTTAGCTAAAATAATTGAGAACCCCTGGTAATAAATATACTGGTGAATTGTATATGAACTACATGATTAATAATACTCAGGCATTTATCTTAGTTAACTTTAAAAAATTGCCCCAAAATTTTAAAAAAAACCTTTGGTTTTTTTTGTAATTATCTGCTTTTGCTGCTAGTTAATACTGTATATATTGAAAGGTTTTTTGATCAGAGTGTGCCAATTTGGTTTATCTGTAAATTGGTGTTCATAAGGAAGGTTGATCAAAGTGTCAACATTTGGTTATCTCTGTAAATTTTGAGTTCATAAGGTTTGATCAAGAGTGGAAATATTTGGTTTAGTCTGTAAATTTTGTGTTCATAAGGAAGCTTTGATCAAGAGTGGCAATATTTGGTTTATCTTTAATTTGTGTTCATAGGAAGGTTTGATCGCAGTGGCACTATTTTTTTGGCTTTTAATTTATCATTTGTAATATTTGTTTCAGTCATTATCCGTACATGTTATATGGCTCCCAAATTTTCACCAAAGGGTCAACAAGGCAAAGGAAACACTACTATATAGGTATATATAAGAGGAAATGTGGCTTTTGATTTGAATTAGGTGAAGATGGGGTCTTTGATCTCCAACCCTGTACAATAGGCCAACCAAACTTGTATGTTGGAACAGTCAGAGTATTAATCAAATGGTTTCATATATAGGTTCATCATCGCTAATGAGGGAGGCAGTTCAATTGTGAACAAGGCAATATCACCCACAATATTCAAAAGTGAAAGATTTATAGACATAGAAACTTCCAGACGGGAACAACAGTGCTGTATCTTGGCAAATTGTTACTGGGGTTTGTTCAGTGATTCCGGGAATGTCCAGATTATATAACCTAACCCTTGACATACTTTTTTTCTGACACTTATGATTTCGAAAAACCCTTCAAGGAATAAAGCCAGGTTATATTCTGTTTAAGGTTTCCAATTCATAGGTGTGGTCAAAAAAATGTGTCAGTGGTCAGATTACAGAAACTCCCTTAGATTCCCACAAGTTGTAGAAAATAGCCGGGAAAATTGCGCCATGTACGTTTCTGTGCTCATCCATTAGTTGTTCCCCGCCCAGCCCCCCCAACTCCGGCGGTCGGTTCAGGGAAGGGTCAAAGGTTAGAGAGTTAGAGTAGTTTAGCAGTAAGGATTATGTGTGGGTTAAACCACTAAATAACTGTGTGTCAGGTAGATGGGGATAATCTGGTGAAAATGACTCGTGACAGCTAGGGTTCTGACCAAGATTTAAACACAGTTGCTAAGCTGTAAGCCATGAGGATATCAAATGTGTTCCCCTATTCTCCATGAACCCCAAACCAACTGTATTTTTACAACCAACTTACCAAACCACTGGATCAACTCAAAGAAGCCAAAATAAGCAACTCAAAAACAACTTGCTGAAGAAAAATCTAAACTTTCAGGGACAAATCCGCTACAAACAACTTAAACCTACAGAGCAACAGCTATTGGAAGCAATGAATAACTCGCAGGCAACAAACACTCTCCACAGGATGATATTGACGTCAAAGAAGCAACAACCTGGATGAGCAGGAACGTCGTTTGACTGAATTCGATAACTGGTCCAATCTCCTACGAGAGGAATAACCAACAGCAAGCTGAAATTGAAACACTGCGTGAAGACCACAGACTCTTAAGACACAAATTACAAGCTTGTTAACTAGCTTTACATTCACGAGAAATGAGATGATGTTGTTGATATGAAGAAAAGTGGGCAAGACTATAAATTTAAGTTCCTGCCCATTTCCTACAAACCAATACCTCTAATGCAGCAAAGCCAAGCCGCATGAGCTTGAAAGGAGAGCCGAGCAATTGAGTAAAATGTAAGTGTAAAATGCAATATTTATTCAAATATTCTACAATCTTGTGCTGAAATTGTTTGGAAACTTTGTCATAAGAACCCTTCCCCGTTCCCCTAGACGGATTTGGGGAATTATAGTTTTCAAGGACGCACCAAAGTGGTAAAACAAGTGATTCAAGGGACGGCATGGGATGATGAGTCGCTGAAAGGGATTTGAAAGAGCTCACCTTCAATGGGGTGACATTTGGAAAGGGGCGAAGGCCACAACTGTGTCCAGGGATGTGAGAGTGGGTGGGAAAAGCAAGCAGAGGATATTCTATCTAGAAATCAGTTCCAAAGGCAACTCCTTGGCCGAAGCCTTATACAAGCTCTTGAAAGACGGACATGGGAAATATAAGAAATCATCCGTTCAATTGGGGCCCTCAAATTGTGGGAAAACTTTTCTCTGGAGCCTCTCCCGTTATCTTTTAATGTTTTGAAACCCGGCACAGAATAGTTTGCATGAGTTGGATTGGATAAAGCTGAAAATTATCTACCTGAATGATTTCCATTTGGACCACACCAGGTTAATATATTTTTCTCTAATTATCTCTGGGTTTTTACAAGCAATTATAAAAAACCAAAAAAAGGAACATTTACATCTTCAAAACAGTTAGCTGCTGCCTCATAACTGCAAGAAGAAGAAGAACTTATTAAAATCCATGTCTCCCACAATTAATAACATGTTTCTTAAAAACTAGTTTTGACTGTTAGCCAGGACTCGAAAAGTGCAAGTAACTGTAAAAGGGACTTGATATGTGCAAATAACGTTAAAAAACATCGTTTTTAAAACTGATGTGATGTCCCAGCTGCCAGTCAAGAAACCGTTATTTTTTTTTAATTTGGCGTTTTTTTTAAAATGATTTTTAAACTTGTTTTAACATCTTTCTTTTCAGTGTGATTGCATGGAGTGATCTCTTATACTGATGGTGGAAGGGGAAAAAAGTCCACTGGCCAGCCCGCCCTAAGGACCAACTTTGCAACGGGAACACACAAACAATTCAGAAGCGATAGATGAATCCGACATCGAGGATGAACAAAAACCATATCTCAACAACAAACCGGCAATACCCCAGTCATGTATTTTCTCCCCAAAATCCACAACCAGGTGTTCCTTCCGTCACCAATGTCGACACTACATGGAAATTTCCAAACTCATAGATCTTCCAACTTCGACAGTTGGTGGCTTAACACATTATACTTACAAGATAACCACAGCGTTTCATTAACTTTATCATGATATTAATCATCTCAACGGATCCTTACCACAAACCTGCCATATTGGTAACCCTCAGCGATGTGAGTGCCTCTACACCAATATCCCTCATAAGGAGGGCCTTCAGGCTGTAAGAAAGACTCAAACACATACCAATCTGTTCCACCCACTATCTGCATTCTCAGCCACTTGTTTTTTATAAACTTCAACCAATTTGGAATTTAACGGTAAAATCTTCCCTCCAATTGAGGGTACATCTATGGGTCACCACAGCGCCCTATATGCCAATACGTTCACGGGAATCTAGTGCATGTGAATCAAACAATGTCAGCGAGCCCGCATGTTGGAAACGTTTATTATTGATATATTTTTTATTTGGACTGGTTTCAGAAGAGAGCCTTATAATTTCAAAATCAATCTCAACACCTTTCATCATTCTTCCATTAAATTCACATTTGATTCATTCAAAAAGCACAATGTTCCCTTTTTGGATGTCTTAGTGGAAGTAGACAATGGACACCTTAAAACACAACTTCTTACAGGAACCCACAGATGCTCTCTGTACCTCTTACCAACATCTTTCTAATCCTAAACATATTTTTAGCAGCAATACAATATAGTCAAACACGTCGTATCAAGTGTATTTGCTCAACTAGGCTGCCACCAAACGGCATCTTGAACGTTGGAGGACCATCTTGACAAACGAGGCTACGACAAAGTTAAAAGTTCAATTCGGCTGTTGAACGAGTAAAATCGTTGGATCGCAATCTCCTCCTCCTAGAATATCAAAACAAACCTCTACTACTCGGAACGAGTCCCCTCGTACTTACAATATGACATAGGCTCACAATATGCATCTCGCCCGTCAACACATGCCCATCTTTCACGAGGATAACAAACATAAAATGATATTTCCGGAACCGCCAATAATTGCTTTCCGTCGTAGTCGTAACTAAACGATCTCATCTCTGCCAGACTCCCAACTCTTCAAGATAATAATCACATGTGGACAAAGGTTCATTGCCTGTCCATCACAGAAAATGTTCTGTTAGAAATTTCGTAACTAAAGTCAACAATTTACCAGCTCGGTTACTAACAAAATTTTTCCCATCACTGATCCATTGCAACATGGAATGGATGACTATCTCAGTCACTTGTTAACAAAGTGGGCTCTAACAAATAATGTTGTTAAAACGATCACTAAACTTTATACGAGATTTGTGTGGATGGGAACAAACAATCGCCAAGCATTTAATTAAACAGCTCAAAGAGTCAGATCGCAACGCACCCCATCTTAAATACTTTGATGTGTCAAAACCTGTTATCCTTACATTACGCATCAAAATTTTGGACTGGGGATGCGCATGTCTACAGAAACCGGAACCCAGGCATATGCATCAAACGTACAATACTCAAACAGCAAAGTACTTCAAATAAAAGCGCACCTCGCAGTCATATTTGCATCGCAACAAGTTCAAGAGTACATCTATGAAAGCAAACTATTGGTGGAGACGAATCATAAGCCCCTCATCACTATAAGTAAAAAAAAAACCAATGCATGCATACCCAGCAGGCCTTCAGCGTATGAACTTGTCACTACAAAAGTATGATCTCGTCCTACCTCCTCCCTACCAAAAAAGGTGTGCCCAGCTGTATATAGCGGATATCTATCCATCACCCCAGCTCCACTAGAGACACAACACAGATTCAAGATGAACATGACCCTATGAAACATCATGTTTCTGTAAACACAGAAGTGCAAGGTGAACATCATTGGTGAAAACCTATTTCTTGATTATGTATTGATGTGAGAGATGTGCAACAACTAAAAGCTTTTAGTTGTTGCCCATCCTCACATCAATACATAATCAAGAATAATGTTTTTCATGTAATGATGTTCACCTTGCACGTCTGTGTTTACAGAAAATTGTTTTCATAGGTCTGTTCATCTGAAATCTGTGTTGTGTCTCTAGTGGAAGCTGGTGATAAGATATCAGCTATATACCGCTTGGCACCCTTTTTTGTAGGTTGGACGAGATCATACTTTTGTAATTGAAGTCTCATACGCTGAAGGGCAGGCTGTTGGCAATGCATTTGTTTTTTTCATTATAGTGATGAGCGGCTTATGATCCGTCTCCACAATGGTTTGCTTTCCATAGATGTACTCATTGAACTTGTTGCATGCAAATAGGACCTGCGAGGAGCTCGTTCTATTTGACTGTACTGTTGCTCGGTTTGCGTCATTGTTCACGTGATGCATATGCAACTGGTACCGGTTTCCTGTAGACATGCGCATCCCAGCCAATTTATGCTCCATGTAAGGATAACGTTTTGAACATCAAAGTAATTTAGATGGGGGTTGGCGTTTGCGATCTGCCTTTTGATCTTGTAAATGCTTGTCGATGTTGTTTCCATCCAACACAATCTCTTATAAAGTTTAGTGTCGTTTACCAACAGTTGTTTAGAGCAACTTTTTCAAGTGATTAATGATCATCCATTCCATTTTTGCAAGGATCAGTGTGGGAAAATTTTGTTTAGTACCCGAGCTGGTAAATTTGGTTTGGCTGTAGTTACGAAATTTCTAACATAACATTTTTGTGATGGACAGGCACTGAACCTTTGTCCCATCATGTGATTGGTAACTTGGACGAGTTGGGAGTCGGCAGAGATGAGACTTTTAGGTTCGACTACACGGAAAGCAATTATTGCGGTTCCGGAAATATCATTTTTTATGTTTGTTATCCTCATGAAGGCGGGGCATGTGTTGGCGGGCGAGATATGCCATATTACTGAGCCTACTGTCATATGTAAGTACGAGGGGTACTCGTTCCAGAGTATATGTTTTTGTTTTGATATTCTAGGAGATTGACGTAATCCACCTCTTTACCTCGTTCAACAGCGAATTGACTTTAACTTGTCGTAGCCTCGTTTGTCAAGAATGGTCCCTCCACGCTTCAAGATGCCGTTTGGTGTCTTCATCCTCGTCTGTAGCAATACACTTGATACCTAGTGTTTGACTATATTGTATGCTGCTAAAAATGTTAGGATGAGAAGATGTTGGTAAGAGGTACAGTGAGCATCTTGGTTTACTGTAGAGTTGTGTTTTAAGGTGCCCATTGTCTACTTCCACTAGACATCCACAAAGGGAAAAAACTGCTTTTTGATGAATCAAAGATTTAATGGAAGATGAAAGGTGTTGAGATGATTGAAATTATAAAGCCTCTCTTCTGAACCAGTCCAACTAGAAAATATATCCATAAAACTTTTTTTTTTTTTTTTTTTTTTTTTTTTTTTTTTTGTTTCCACATGCGGGCTGACATGGTTCTGATTCAAGCATGCACTATATTCCCGTGAACGTATTGCAATAGAGGGCGCTGTGGTGACCCTAGCTGTACCCTCAATTTGCAGGTAATATTTACCGTTAATTCACATTGGTTTAGTTTAAAACAGTTCTATACTGCAAGATAGTGGGTGGAACCAGAATGGTATTGTTTGAAGTGGCTTTCTTACAAGCCTTAATGCCCTCCTATGAGGGAGTTGGTGTGAGTGCACTCACATCAGCTGTACCAATATGGCAGTTGTGGTAAGATCCAGTAGAATTAATATCATTGATAAGTTAAGAACGCTGTGGTATCTTGTAAGTATTAAATGTTGTTTTAGCCCCACTGTCGTAAGTGAAGATCGATGATTTGAAATTTCCCTGTAGAACAATTGGTGACGGAAGGACACCTGGTTTGTGAATTTTAGGGAGAAAATACATGACTGGGGTATTGCCGTTTGTTTTTGAGATATGGTTTTGGTTTCATCTCGATGTCGGATTCCTCTTTATCGCCTTCTGATGGGTTGTGTCGTTCCCGTGCAATTTGGTCTTGGGCGGGCAAGTGGACTTTTTTCCCCTTCCCCATCAGTAAAGACCATCACTCCATGCAATCAACTGAAAAGAAAGATGTACAACAAAGTTTCAACACATCTATTCCTGCACTCTTAAATATCCATACAAATAACGGTTTCTTGACTGGCAGCTGGGACTCTACATCAGTGGGGGGGTGGGGGGGGGGAGGGTAGCGGGGGAAGTTAAACGCTTTTTTTTTTACCGTTATTTGCACTAGCGAGTCCCTTTTACAGTTACTGCACTTTTAAGTCTCTGGCTACAGTCAAAAACCATGTGTTTTTAAGACAATTTTAAATAGTGTTGATACATGTGATTTAAAGTTCTTGCGGTTCGGTTGCAAATATGGGCGCACTAAATGTTTTGAAGATGTTAAGTTCCTTTTTTTTGGTTTTTAATAATTGCACACTTTAACCCAGAGATAATTTAGAGAAAATAATTATAACCGGTGGGGGGTCCCATGAAATCATTCATAGGTAATGTCAGCCTTCTCCACTCCAACTCTGCAAACTTATTCTTGCCGGGTTTCAAAGACATTAAAGACACCTGGGCGAGGGTTCAAGAGAAAAGTGTTTTCCCAATTTGAGGGCCCAATTAAGAATGATGTTCTTATTTTCCATGTCCGTCCTTCAATAGCTTGTATAGGCTCTGCAAAGAGTGCCTTTGGAAGGTGATTTCTCGATATAATAACCCTGCTTGCTTTTCCCACCACCCACTCTCACATCCCTGGAGCACAGTTGTCTTCCTCGCCCATTTTCCAAAATTGTCCCCTTGAAGGTTAGCTTTTCCAAATCCCTTTCAGCTGAACTCCATCTCCCATGCCGTTTGAATCACTTTGTTTACCACTTTTGTGGTCCTTGAAAATATATATTCCCCCAAATCCGTGCGTGTGGAAAGGGTTATTATGACAAAGTTTCCCAACAATTTCGCCAAGATTGAGGTAATTACTTGCATATTTGCATTTTAACACTTAACCTTTACTCAATTGCTCTGCTCTCCTCTTCAGCGTCATGGCCCTGGCTTTGCTGCTTGAGGTTGTTGTTGTTTGGTAGGGAAAAAGGTCAATGAAACTTAAATTGAATAGTCTTGCCCACTTTCTTCATATCAAAACATCTCTCTTTCTCATTTGATGTAAGCTAGTTTTCCCAGCTTGTATTGTTGTCTTAGAGTCTGTTTCCTTCACGCAGTTTTTTAAATTCAGCTTGATGTTGGTATTCCTCTCGTAGGGCTTAACAGTTTCATCGCATTCAGTCAAACGGCGTTTCCTGCCTCATCCAGTTGTTGCATTTGCGTCACTTCATCCTTGGGAGTGTTTGTGGCCTGCTATTATTCATTGCTCCAATAGGTGTGCTCTGTAGGTTTCAGTTGGTATACCATTTGTTCCTGAAGTTTAGATTTATCCAGCATTTTTTTTAGTTGTGCAATTTTTGGCTTTGAGTCGATCCAGTGTGTTATGATGTTGGGTTTCCGAAGTGGGTATTAGGCCACCTGTTTTTACATTTGTTTCATTCTGCTCAGAGAAATATAGTAGGCGGCATGGCAGTGTTACAAAATGAAACATGTTATGTTTCTTTTTTAAGGTATCACAAATTTTTTGACCAATATTTTGCATCATCCTTTAGTAGATCCAAAAAAATCTTTTAAAACTGCCTTCAACTTACCCAGGGAGGTGGGGGTTACAGTTGGCCACCATGGGGGTAAGTTGAGCCATCCATAAATGCACATATCTATTTCATAATACTTGAAATCCAATTTGCCTTTTTCAATTTTTTTTGTTCACGTATTTTCAAAAATTGTTTGAATATAGTGAAAGTTTATTATCCATGTCCAACTCGCATGAATGATCCAAGCGGGACAATACTTGATGATACCGTTCCAATAACATGAGTTTAATCCAGTCCACTGTTGAAGAGGTTAACCAAGGTGATTATGTCACCCATCAAAATCATGTTTCCTTAGACTGTGTCCCTATTGATTGCAATATCTGTATTTTACTCCGATCTCTGGCCGACATTCCCTACAAAGTGAATTGGCATAGTCAATGCGAGATAAAATGAGTGAACGGACGAGTGGCTGACAACTCTCAATGTGATAAAGCGGCGGATCCGGTAAATAGTGCGAAGGTGGAAGTTAACATACTTATGATGACCTTTACATGTTCGTCATAGACCTTGTCTGATCAAACACGACACCAAGGTTTCTAATTTGCCGAGGACTGGGGAACCTCCACTGTTTCGACCCTGATGGTAATATCTTTGAGGCGACTTGTTAATAGGATGAACATTCTATGAAAAATTCTGTGCTTGTTTATCAATATCATTGAGTTTGTTACAGCGCATCCACTCATGATTTCATCAATACAAAGAGAGAGTCTTTGTATAGCAGTTTGTTGGCATCACCATCAATCTAGATCAAATTTCATAGAGCGCACATCATCAGCAATACTGTGGTAAGCAATATTGTGCTTCCGTATGATTGATGCGATACGTCTGTGTCATTATGAAAAGAAGAGGCCTACCACAGAACCCTGAGGAATACCCAAAGGAGATGATGCCTTGTTTGAGATTGCATCCCCAATGCGCACAAGCGAAAAGAGCGGTCTGCAGGTAAGACCGATCCCTGTACGGGCAGTACCTTGAAATTTTTGAAAGTATCAACGTAACCTATCCAAAAGAATGGCATGATCAACAACTTATCAAAAGTCTTCAGAAGATCTATCAATCACATAGCAACTGTCTTAGCTGTTTTGATTGGCATTGAGGACACGCTTGACACGCAGAAGTGCCGATTCAGTGCTGTGACGTTCTTTGTAAGCTGACTGAACTTCTCCATTTAAGAGTCATTTGAACAATATGATCCTTTAATCTGGGTCACCACATTTTCTCCATGTAACTTGGACAACGCAGCTAATATTTTGACACGTCGATAGTTTTTTGAGCACCTCTGTGTCTAGGGAATCTTTTTTGATAATGGGTGTCTCGGCAGCTTCCCGGAGCTTAGCTGGGAAAACACTAGTGCGGATAGACTTGTTTAATGATCATGTTCATGGCTCACCAGAGTTGCAACATTCTCCTTAAGTACACCATGGATTTTCCTTTCCGCTAGACAAGTTTCATTATTTGAAATTTTATATTTTTGGTATTTTAACTCTTCTCTTCATCCACATATTTGACCAAGAAACATTTCCTAAGCAATCAAGCACTCAGTGACCAAGTTTTTTGATCACATCTATCATATGGAAAATGGTAGTTCCAGCTCAACTTTTCCCCGACTTTTAATCAAGGCGTCATTATATTTAATTCCAGGTCTTCATGTATACCGCAATACGGTATTAAAACTCATTAGGTATCTCAGCATATACCCATATTTTCATTGAAAGGGTTTTTATCCCCCTGGCTTGAAAAGTCAAAGGGGGATTATGCTTATCAGTCAAGTCGGCGTCGGCGGCGTCCAACACAATCTTTGAACGCGATAACATGATACCCATAAGGGTTATGGGAATGTCTTGGTGGGTGGGATCGGACTGCCATGCCCTTCATCGATTAGATTATGGGCGTGGCATATGCTAATTAGGTACCTAATTTGGCATAATTAATGAGTTAATTTGGGTATTTTACCCCACATCTTGTGACGCGATAACATGAGACCCCTAGGGTTTATGGTGATGTTACTTTGTGGGTGGTGACGTCGCCAGTGGTTTAACACGTAAAAAGTGAAATCTTGCCGAAAATTCTGATTTTTTTATATGTTGGAAGGATATTTTCTATTTCCAAACTGTGGAGTTTAAGAATCAACTCCACTGACGGGTGATTTCTGAAATTTTTTGTATTAATAACGAACGAGGACGAGGTTCGTATGTGGGTATGGGAACACCCATGACAGACCCACATCAAAGCACCCAAATTGGTTTGTGGTTTGCATTCCGTATTGCTGTAATTTTTTTTTTCTTTGACAGGGGTGAGTTTCTATAATAATGAGCTTGGCCGCCACCGCCTGGCTGCCACGTTTACCTTCTGGAGGTTGAGCTGATGAGGATTTCTGCTGTTTAAATGATCCAAGTGTTTGCATACAATGTTATCATATCCCCAAAAATCTGATGACGATCTTGGCTGGCGACTTCTAATCCATTCCTTGTGATCAAATCACAAATAGATCATTCAGTCATGTCTTAATCGTTTAGAAGTAGTTTTAAAAGAGTTGAGACAGAGCGTTTGCTAGATGCACCATCTAAGTTTCGCCATCGTGGTGAATGTAGGATAGCTTAAAAAGCAAATTTAAAAACAAGCAAACCTTTTTAAAATTACGAAACGCGAACAATTATCACTTTTTACAGTATATTAATGGGCCGAAATTTCGGAGACAACTATATAAATGGTCATATATTTTTGTACATTTGGCACTATCAACCCTGGGTCGATTTTTTTTACCCTGTGGACGCACATCCGTACCAAATTTTGGGTCGTTAATATGAGCAAATAGAATGCACTTTGTGCATAAATCACCTTTTGTTTCTACTTTAAAGGGCATTTCGTGCCACAACCTCGTCCCCCGACTTAACTAAAAAAAGTTCAGATTTCAATAATTATCTGAACCGTTAGCCTTATATCCATGTGTATCTAATCTTAACGTTAAAGTTCAGTCGTATCGGTAAGAAATTTTGCAATTTTGTATTTTTTCACAGCACCGTGACCTAGGGACCTGGGAAACAGCAATTGCTCATAACCAAAACCGCAAGATCAGGTCATCTCAAATTTTGTGAATAATTTTTTCATGGGATATCTAGTGAACTATATAAAACAGAAGGTGCTGAAATCACGAAATACACCTTTAAGACATTTTGTACCAAAATACTAAGGAGAAATCTTTTGAGTGTCTAATATTTATGAAATCACTACATTTAACACCTTACATGGATGCCTCAAAATTTCTCTCATTGCCCCTTTAAATAGAACATGTCAAATTGAATAAAGATGTTTCTTGTTTAATATTGGTATGATTCATTTCTGAAAAATAAATTATTAACTATGGTTTTTAATCGTCCAAGCAATATTTTTTAAAGATGTTTTTCTGTGAAGAAGATATTAAAGAATTTATGAAAATATAATGTTCTTGTACATATGTTTTAATTATTGGTACTATATGGTTTGAGATAATTGATTTCTTTTTATCCCCCGGCCTTGAAAAGCAGTCGGGGGATTTGCGATAGCGCACATGTCCGTATGTAATGTGTGTTCCATTTGGTGTGTAGGTTTTCATATGTATGTGTCCAGTTTGGTTAAGCCCCAGTCACACTGGGAGATACGACAGGAGTGGTGAGCCTTGACTAGACCAACTAGAGGCGACTATTTGCCGATTGGCAACGCACGCAGTCTCGGCATCTTGAAAAGGTGTCCACTATGAGTCGGGCGACGATCGCGTGCTTAGGCAGGTAGTCCGCACATGTCCCCTCCTGTCGCAGAGAGGTTTTTCGGTCATGTTTACAAAAACCTTTCTGCGATTGAACCAATGTTTGACCGCGCAAACAATCGCCTACAATCGCTGGTCGTGCGATGGTGGCACGTCAGAGTCGTATGAGTCGCCGACTATTCGTACGATTGTCATTTGTTTTTTTTTTTTTTGGCACACTGCACGTGTATATTGTGTAATATCGTGGTATGCGATTTATCGCACGATTGGTTGAAGACTCTGCACGACTATCCTGCGAGTGTCTGCGATTAATCACACGTATATAGACCAACGTGTCACCACAGGACTGTTGTGCAACTGTTGTGCCACTAGTCTTGCGTTTGTTTCGGGTTTGTTTCGTGCCATTTAATCGTAGATGATCGTAGATTAATTTTATAGTGTGACTGCTACCCACGATTGACCCAAATCTTACGATGGCCAGGACCGGGACGCTCGCACGATTTCTCAATCTCTGGCAAGCCCAGGCAATCGCCTCTCCAGTGTGACTGTGGCGTGTAGGTTTTTTTTTTCAAGATCTTCAAAAAGTTTGAAGTCCGATTTAAAGAGTAAAACTTGGGGTTAAAGTGCGATCGAGGTCCTTCTATGTGGAAGGAGTTCAAAGGAGGTCATCTTATGTCATGTTCCAGACTGCCATCTTGCCCGGGGGAATGACCGCAATTTTAACTTGCTGGATTTTTCAATCTTTTACATGACCATGTTGGTCCCAAAGGGGTGGCCTACTTCATGGTCTGCAATATGGATCTTTAACCATTTTTTCTTTACTCCATTTGTTCTTGGTCACCTTTAAAAATATGAAGAGTGCCGGATACAGGACATATCAATAACTGCAACAAAGGTTATTCTAATTTTGTGTAGAATGCCTTGATTACACCAAAGTACTAGTACCCCCTTTAGAGCCACTGATTTCTCTTTCGATGAATGCTATTTTTATTCACACACAGTCGGGGTGGTGGTTGGATAATTCAACTATTGTGCGGTTTTTGGGGAGTGGGACAGGTGGGGTGGTTGGGGGGGAGGGGGAATGTGGGATGGTTGGGGGGACTCCTTTTCTGGGTCCTTGGTCTGATACCGTTTCCATTGTCTGACACGGGATGCTTTGCTGTATGCTCTTTGTTGAGATCTGGGCTAAACTATTCTTGCTTTTTCCATTACATTGATGTCTGAGATGAGACTTTAAGCTTGTGAGTAGAAGGGTTTTGGTGGACCATAGTATGTTTGCCTCCAACCACCAAACTAGTACAGGTAAGTAAAAAATGTGTACTGTTAGATTAATTATACAAACAATTAAATTGAAGGGGCATTTCATGATTCCCCCCCCCCCACTTACCTAAAAAACAAAAAAACAGTTGAGATTTTTATCATCTTAACTGGTTAACATTGGTATCCTGCGTACTTAATCTTACGTGCCAATTCGGCTCGTATCTTAAGAAATTCACAATTTTGTATTTTCTGTCTGTAAAAGACATTTGCTCATACCACAAACCCCCAGGCAGGATCACCTAAAAATTTTGTGAATAAGCTTTCTCAAGGATATCTAGTGGAACATTGGAACAAAACAGAAGGTGGCTGGAATCACAAAGTGCACCTTTAAAGTATCAACTATACCATTGTACAGGGTGGAGTACAAAAAAAAAACTTGACCCTGATTGTGTCCGCCTGTTGAATTTTTAAATAATATGTTTTTTTTTTTTTAAAAAAGATAATTTGCAGAAAGCCTTATTTCATTAATCTTTAAGAGACATGAGGATATTCCAGGTAAGAAGCCGCCCCCCAATTTTTCTCGAACCCTGGGTTTTTACATATTTTGGAATTGGCTTACCAATGTATTAGATTCCATCACACCTGAAGTGAATACCGAATGCGTGTCCGTCTTTTATGTAATAAGATGAATGATTTAGGACTTTCTGTCGAAAAGTCAAAGCATGGTTTTTCTATTGGGAACGATTACGATAGCAGCAAGTTCAAAACAAGTTGCGGTTTTCTTTTGCACCTGTTTTTTCCAAATAAACCTTCCAAACGTTCTCGGAAGGTGGTCTACAACCGATCGAATGCAATTTGAGAGAAATTCATTACCTAAAAAATCTCCTCCTGTCACTTTAAAAAGTTGGTGTTATCAACCCAACCATTGAAACTCGTTCACACATAACTTAAAGTCCACACAACCATGAAATTAATGATTACATCTCAAAAGAATGCTGGTGACCTGACATGAACAGAATAAAGAGTTTTGATTTTTACCTGGTTCTTTATAAAGCTTTGGGGGCTTACAAACTGTCAGAGTATTTTTATTTATTTCCCTGTATTTTCAATACACCCAAAGCGCCCAATTGCCTTATTATAAATCCTGACGGTCACTATCGGTATCCCCGATCAACGTAATCACAAGTGCAAAAAATGTACACCCTGTACCTCTCCGAGTCATTGATTACTAACAATATGCCCAGCCATTCTGTATGGTAAATTAACATTGTTATTTACAATTAAGAAGAGACTGAAGAGAGAAATTTGTTGGTACTTGGTGCTATTGTCTATGGGGATTATATATGTGACAACACCTAAGGAGTGTTGAGCCCCCGCGTCCGGCCCGTCAGTGGACTGAGTGGTGGTGAGTGTGCATAATTCATGGCGGGCAACCATGCAACACCAACCGCTCTGAAATGTTATTTCTGTGCCTTTCATGATGCTTTTGTTAATTAACTCCTGTGCCAATACACGTGTTTTAACTGTGTATGAATGTTTGTAGATGTCTGCTTACATATGATTATAGTTTATTTGACCGTTGGGCGGTTCATGACTAGTCCGAAATATTGAACTGCTTCGCGTCATGTCGTATTTCACTCTGCCTGGCATGCTTTGCTGTATGGTATATCACTATCCAATCACTATTCCCACGTTTTTATAATTGATCTGTACACATTTTAGACCTAGCACATTCATAGATAAAATCATCAAACCGGGAAAGGACGAAACGGTTCCGCAGAAAACTGCGACTTATACTTTGGTAAAAACGTGCCGTAGAAGCCGCTGACATGAGCTGATAACAATGAACCCACCCAGTGTGGGGATTTAACCCGGGAAATACACCCTTTCATTAAATGGTCATTTTTGTGCTATACTTTAATTTCAAGAATATTTCTGCACAGCATTCAATGGCCAAGAGTTCTTTTAATAAATGAATTTGGGTCGAAGCTTGTAATTGTAATTAACAACCCCCAAGGACTGAGAAAAAACACAATTATGCAAACGGTAATACCACCACAAGATACGTGAGCTAGCGACGTACGGTGTATATCTTTGTGCAACAAACGCGTGAAATCGTGACGGCAGAGGGTTACAACAATTGCGTCGTAGTTTTGAGGGGGTGATGTTATAAAAAATCCATTTCGCTTTGTTTAAGCTCTAAATGTAAAACATACCTTGCGTTTGTATGTACAACACTATCCTCTGAGTGCAAAAAAAGTCCGAGAGAAATGAAGCATATGTAAATGTTCAAATGAGACATAAAGGTTTAAACTTACGTAAAGTCTGCTTATATTTGGTCAAATTTGATCCCGGAAAAATTTACAGGATGCCGTGACATGTCAGGTGTTTGACAATAACTCATTCCCCCCTACATCATCAGCGAGAAGCGATTCAGCCCCAACCCTGAGACTAGAATCCTAAAAGGTATTTCTAGTCTCAGCCAAACAGCCATCAAAACAGAAACGCAGTGCGTCATCAAAACGAATAATTTGGTTCCATGCCTAGAATTAACGTGTACGTGCACATTTTTGATTCGCTCATGCTGTCATTCACGATTGCCTCGCTTAATACAAGTCCATATAAAGTTCTAAACTCGCACAATAACAATGATATGTACTTATTAAGATTGAATACCGATCAAATTAATTTACCTCTCTCACTAAAAATTATGTGGGATTTTTTTAAACAATGCTTCAAAATGCGTGGCACTACGCTGTGTAGCATCACCCTCCGTTACTCCCCGGTACGTATCCACCTTCGTTGTCCTCCGCCGGGGTATTTCCTAACGGAACTAACCCTGGCTAGCTCTTCGCTATCCCGGGGTACTTCCGACGATGAATATCCCCAATTCTGATTCTAATCTGCATATTTTGGACTCGGCTTGTACTATCAATTATTTCGGTTGAAGATGAAAGATCTATGAAACTGATTTCCAAACCAGTTGTAGCGTGCGTTTAGTATGTATGATCCCCGACATGATTTATATGCCTTAACGTTAATGACGGTCACGCATAGCGCCCAATTTGAAGAATTTCATTTTGTTTTATAGGGGGGTCTAGGAACATAATCTTTTCAGTGTAATTGTGTGCACTTAACTGTAGCATTTGGCAATAAAACTTAATGTTTCATCGTTTTTATTTAAAACAAACTTTCTATTGATATAAATCATAATTTCATGGTGTGTGGATTTAGCAACACATGTATTGTAGCTAGAATTTTGTATATCCTGGCCACTTGATACAACAATAATACTACTTTAAAAAAGAGTTCTGCATGAATCAGTCTGCATTTCCCGATAACTCGCAGTATCTTCCTTTCGCCCCTGCGTTTCTGATTCTGGAGCGCCCCTGGTCTCATATGGGCATAGCTCTTATGTCCTATTTCACATTATACATGTGGAGCTTGGTTTTGTCGATAATTTCCTGAAATTGATTAGAAATTGATGAGTCGTGAAATTGAGCCCAAATTTCATTTTTAAAAAAAGACAAAACTTAAAAAATTTAATGTTCAAAATTTGTGTTTCACCCACTGTATAGCAGCGCTAGAAATCTACAAAATATTGGCGCCTAGGTAAAAGGAAACATAAATTACCCAATTTAGAAACTTAACAAAAACCGTTAAGGTTTGTGTTTCGGATTGTCTTTGTACCACCCTGATTTTCCGAATTAGTATTGATTTTGATATCAGATAAAGGCCATATTTTTCTCATTGTCGTCCTGAAATTTGGAGCCCCCAAATCCATTTCAATCCCAAGATAGAAACAAAAAATGTCCGAATTAGTGGTTACCATCAATATTAGTCACAGTATTGAATAGGGCTTTGCAATATAGTATTATTGCAATCTCCATCAAACCACACTTTTTTACCACGGTACTTGATAGGGCTTATGTGCAAGTGTCAGGTTCTCATATCAAGTAGAGAACACAAAGACATACAGCGGAACAAGCACCTTTAAATTGAAATTTAAAAACATCATAGTCATGCACATCTTAAGAGTAACACTTGTAGTGTCTATGTTTGAGTATCATGTCTGGAATAGATATAATTTAGTGTAATCAAGCATGGCAGCACAATTTGCCAGGAGTCTGGCTAATAAATATTACTAGGCATAACTATTGTTGTGGTTTTGATTTGGATCCAAACATTTGCTGTAGTTAGGGACTTTTTGTTTCTTTAAAAAACTATTAGAGGTGTCTTGGCTATAATAAATAGAAATTATTCAGTATGGTCATTATTCATATTCAATGATGTAATTTTTTTAGTTTTGGATTATGAATTACATTGACGGAGGATTGTTTTTTAGGATACAAATTTTTCTGCAAAAATTTGCACCAGATCGATTGTAAGACACCTACCAAGAAGGTTTCGAAGGTTGATTGGACAAGCAAGTAGAAAAAACAGGTCAAACCTTGATTTTGAAACTTGTCTGCTATCGTAATAGTCCCAATAGAACACCGTGGGTCTTTGACTTCTGTCCGTGGCATCACGAAAGTACTAAATCATATTATTACTAAGACAGCGTCATCGGCTTATTCACGTCAGGTGTGATCTAATACATTGGTAAAGCATCCAAATATGCCAAAACCCGGGTTCTAAAAAAATTGGGGTGCGGCTTCTTTCTGGAAATCTTCTCATGTCTCTTTAGGATATAGATTTTGAAGTAGGAATTAAAGGGACATGAGATTTTCCTTCAGGATAAAAAATTATCTATATATGCACTTGATTGGGTTTGTAAAACACCTAACCAAGATTGGTTTTTGAAGGTTTATTGGGCACACAGCTGTTTGACCCCATGGAAATATCTCTTTTATTTTTAGAGTAAGTTTAAGCAATGGCAACACAATTATTACAATTGGATATCAGTAGGGACATGCAGGGCTAGTTACCTCTGCAAAATCCAAAAATCCATTGAGGATCTTGCCATATAGGCCCACAAAGGTCATACTTTATTTGTATAGTGGCCTCTATCTACCTATTTTCCAAGAAAGATGTGTAAAACTAGATTTTTTTATGAAAATCATATATAGCTGCCCTATTAAATTTCATCAATGTTTCAACACAGGATGTAGTTAGTGCAATAAATGCTCCAAATTAGGCTTTTCCCACTATTAAACGTGTGCTCGTACTATGTCTGATGTCCCACATAGAAATGGGCTCGGCCCACATTGAGTTCGCGTTCTCACTTCCGCGATATAGTACTCCATGTGTGCCAAACGCCGAGTAGTATCGCGGCCCACTTACCCGGATGGTGTTCCTTACTTCCATCCACTAGTTTATTTTGCAAAAAAATTGATCTGCTCTGTTCCTCCTGTTGGTAGTTGAATGGAAACAAAGAGACTCTCTGATGAAAATGTTGAGTAAAACATGTTGACTTGTCGAACAAGACATCGTCTTACTAGCTATCATTTTCTGATCAGTTTGATAAATCGTGTGATGATGCGCGGACCGTATCCATTTCCTATTCTCGTAAACCCGGAAGTCTCATTGTTTAGTGTTTGATCCATCAGCCCCTGTTTTCAACGCTGCTTCTCCTCAAGTATTGTGTCTTATACTTAATGAAATATATGATACCAGATAGAAACCTAATCAGGACTAAATTGTAGATGTCTTCAGGTATATTTGTGATAAAGTTGAAAAGTACGGATTTTGTTTGCGATAATTATGTCCTTGCTCCTCGGGGCCTTGCTCACAGCCAGGCAGTGGTTGTTCCGCGTGTATGTGGAGCCGGGCCCCTTACGATGTACAAACGCTTTCCCACTATGCATTTGGTACAACGTCCTAGTTACCGAGACCACCTCCGGTAGGTAGTCTCGGTACCCGATCCTCGGTGTAGGTCCGAGTCCATTAAAACACGCGTTCCCATTCGGGCAAGGTAGTGGGCTCGCTGTAGCATCGAATACCACGTCCTGGTACCAACATAGGGGGAACGCGCCCTTAGTTTGTAAAAAGTGTGTCGCCATTGATATTTTTGTGTTTTATTCTTTGGTTTGTGTCATAATAAATGAGACCTTTAAACAAAGCTTTCAGCAAAACAATATAAAAGAAACCAAAACATTGTTTTAACTTGCCTGCTGTGCTAATCGACTCTATAGAGATGCATGCTTATATTGAACTGGCGTACATGAAGAAATCACTAAATCTTTGTTTTTTGGCTAATTCTCTTTAGCTTTGATTTAAATTTAGACATTGGTGAGTAATTCTAAATATGTAACACAAGTGTTGAAAAAAAAATCAGAGGCCCTCTTTTCTGCGAATATATTTTGTGTCTTTAAAGAGGATTCCAGGCATGCGAACATAAGAGATGCACAGCAGGGTTTATTGACATTTGGACTAATCCATTTGGTCTAATATCCATTTGGTCTAACTTCATGTGGGCTAACCCATATTGGCTAATACCAATTTGTCTAATAACCATTGAGTCTAACACCCAATTTATCAACAACCAAAATGTCTAACTAGCCATTTGGTCTACTGCCCATCGTCTAATGCCATTTCCTCTAACTAACAGGTTGGTCTAAATAACCACAACACCATTTGGTCTAATTCCCATTTGGTCTAATCTCCATCTTGTCTAATATTCTTTTTGTCTAATATTCATTTTGTACTAATATTCAATTTTGTCTAATATTCATTTTGTCTAATATTCATTTTGTCTAATATCCTTTGGTCTAATACCCAATTGGTCTATATCCATTTGGTCAATATCCTCTGGTCTAATATCCGGTCTATATCCAATCTGGTCTCATACCATTTGATCTAATATCCCATTTCGTATAATATCCATTTGGACTAATAGCCATTTGGTCCTACTTGTCCATCTGGTCAATATCTATTTGGTCAATACCCATTGGACCACAGATTTTTCAAATTTTCCCCCCAAACTAGGGGTCTTTGGGTGAGTGTTGTAAAATCATCCATGAAATTTTTAACAATATGGGGGGTCTTTTGGTGACAACGATACTGAAACAGCCTTAACACCGTACATCCATCACTCCAATATGTTAGTGTCCACCTCGGGGTTCCCGTTGTTAATAAAACTGCCATTTTATGGTTTATAACCATTAATATTAGCACCAGTAGTGAATAGGACTTTCAAATATGCATTATTCACTTTCAGAATCGCAAATTCATTTCCCACAATATTGGTGTGTGTCTTATTATGTAATCCCATATCAAGTAGAGAAACACGGTTTTCCAAAAAAAATTATAGGGTCTGGCGTAACAGCCTTCACATACCTTGCCTTGAATATGGAGAGTCAGAGTCAGCTGATTTGATCACTACTTACTATCAATTTCTTAACTCTAACACAAGGGCAAATGTGATTAATTAAAGGCTGACTCAGAGTATTTTCCCGAGGAGGGAGCCCTCATTTTTCAACAAATTGTTTTTTTGTCATATAAATAATGCTTGTCCCTATGATAATCACTGTGTGAAATAACTAACTCAAATCGATTCGCTTCATTTGAAAATCATAACTTGTTATAAAATTCCGAAACCGGAATTTTTATCACGTATCCTATGGCACTGTTATCCAGTACATAAATTTTACTGCATGAAAACGAAATCTCCGATTTCACCTATAACTTTGGAATTAAGCATTTTAGGTGATTATCCTTTACGTTCTAGTTGAATATTTTCATTTCTACACACAAATTCATTGAAATCGCTGAGTGCAGTTCTTTATAGCTGTTTATACAGTCAAAAATAACACAAACTTCTGTTTGAAGAAGAACTGTCAAAGCTAATGACCCAGGTCACTAGTTCTGCCAGTGCTGCGCCCAATACGGGAAGTTTATTTTGAAATGATAACTTTATTTTGAATACAAAAATTATACATAGCATAGACCTTTACTGATATGAATCAAACTCATGTGGAAAGATTGCAGCAAGTATATGCAATATTTTTATTTTCACACAATTTGCTGTCAATTAAAGTGCATGAGAGATTTCACATATCAGGTGTCCCTAAAAAAATGGAAAGTACTGATTTTTGCCCTGTGTAAGCTTTCCATAAAAATATCCCTATCTTGACGGATTCAGCTTAGAATGTTTCTTTGGTACAAAATTTTGAATTATTTAAAAAATTAAAAAAAGAAAAAACCTAAAAAATTAAAAAAAAATACATTGAAATATAATCAAATCACAATCACCTTTTTTCCTCTTTTAGACTTTTAGAAGCCAAATACAAGTGTAAGAATCCTATTGCGTGTCTACATCCAATGAAAATTACATGATGACCAATATTTGGGTGCCCTCAAAATCTCTCGTTACACCTTTAACAGGTAAGGTACTCTTTTAAAATAAACTAAATGCTCTCTGATATGAACCTATGGGATTTGTTAAAGCACATGCTTTGATGTACTCAGAAATGTTATTCAAGATGGACCTGCTATTCTGAGAATAACCACAAAATCGGTCCATCCCTTGGATCCATGCAAAAATACCATCGAAATGTCATTAGTTAGTTGCAGGTGGAAATGGATTATTCACTTGTGATATTTAAGATGTGCATATCGGCATAGAGTACTGTAACGTATTTGTGAGATTGGTTTTTATTTTATTTTCCTGTTTTTTGCAATTAACCTCAATAATCACAAATGTTTAAAAGAAAAGCCGCACAAAAATATTTCTGACCCTGTATAGGAATTAATGTATAGCTGTTTTGAAACCGTGAAATAAACAAACTGCAAATTGTACAAAGCTGTAAATCACAAACAATTAAGTCCCCGCAAAAATATCCTTTCTATATCCAGAATGATATATTCATGTGAGGCTGGTTCTTGATTACCTTCAATTACCTGCATCACTGTTATTACTTGCGTACACTGTTAGTCCTCTCATCATGTCCTGGGTTGGTAAATTAGCGTGCTGCCCTACTGGGCAGTCCTGGTTCCAGATTTCCAAATTAATGTGGTATTACTTGTGCATTTTATGATGTGGATATTAACTGGGATATGAAATAATTGGCTCCCATGAGAGAAATGGGTCAAATGATGCCCTGAGGTTTGTTGGGGATAGGAGATTTCATTTACTCAAAAATAATATGATGTCTGGCTAACAACTGCTACTTACTTTGGGCGCAATACTAAATTCATTGTATGTTTTATATTGAAAATTAAGCAAATGAAATCCGCCTTTTGTTTTCACTTTCAGGCATTTCTGTAATCAAGACAAGGTAAGAAATGTATTGGGATCTATGAGATCACTACACATGACAATATATGGGTGCCCCCACAATCTCCAATGCACCTTTAATATTGCAGGTTTGTGTTATATCATTTTAGAGTGCAATTTGTGATTTCATCATGACATTTTTATTATCCCCATCCCCCTGGCTTGAAAAGGCCATGGGGGATTTTGCACCAGCATTGGTGTGTATTTTGTGTGGCGTGCACGATTCTGTGTAAACACTCAATTACTGTGCCCTGCTGGTGTCCACAAAACCTAATAAGTAAAAAAATTCATTTTGCTGATATATGGATCCTAAAAATCAATATCTCTAACTCAGAACTCAGGTCTCGTTTATTGAGTTTTTTTCCTCCTCCTTAAATCTGACTCGGAGATTTCCCGAGATGGCCCCACTCATTTTTCTAAGAAATGTTTTTTTTGTTGTATAAACATAATGCCTGTCCCATACTATTCACTGTGTGAATAGCTATGCTCAAATCGATTTTTGGGGTGTTCCTTTGTATAGAATCACACTTTGTTATTATATTCCGGCTCTTGAATTTTTTTATACACAGTATATTGTGTACTCTAAATGTTTGCTGCAAGAATCTTGCATGAGTCCCATAAAGGTCTTACTTGCATATCGTAGTACCTCATCACCTAGATTTTTGAGAAAATTTGTTTGCTCAAAGGAATTTCCTTAAAAATAAGCACATGATGTAGCTAGTAAAAAAAATATCCAATCACCAAACTGTGTCACTGTTATATTTTTTTATTCGAGTTTTTGTATGAGAAGTGGAAGTATTAATGGACCTTACCCCATTTGTATTCACATAAATGTCATAGAGTCGCATAAACAAAATTAGTTTAAGAGGGACATTCCATGAATATAATGTCTTGGCAAATGAGGCAGCAATGACTAATTCCTTACAAGATAATTGTCTTGTGATTAACCCCTTGAGTACTAACTGCTGATTAGGTCACAATGGAACTTATGTGATTGCTGATTGGGCAATGGAACTTATGTGATTGCTGATTGGTCACAATGGAACCTTATGTGATTGCTAATTGGCCACAATGGAACTTATGTGATTGCCGTTGGTCACAATGGAACTTGTGTATTGCTGATTGGTCAAATGGAACTGGTGTGATGCTGATTGGTCACAATGGAACTTATGTGATTTTGCTGATTGGTCCAATGGAACTCTTATGTGATTGCTGAGTGGTCACAATTGACTTCATGTGATGGGGGGGGCTGTGCTTGAGGACACAATGGAGCTGGTATGTGACTGCTGAGTGGGTGGTCACATGAGATGTGATTGCTGATTGGTCACAGTGGAAACTTATGTGATGCTGATTGGTCACAGTGGGGAACTTATGTATGGTTTGAGCCCCTCATCACATGGTTAAGATGGTGGTTAGGGCTACAGAGGGCTAAAATTTGTATATTTTGGAAGCTGTCATTTAATTTGGTTTATTGAAACGAATAAGATGTAATTAAGCCATCACAAATGCTATATGATATGGAAGGCCGGTAGTTTCTCACTCAGGGTTAACCTGGTTTTGGTTGTTTTATTTTCCAGACGTTTCGTAGGACTTCACAAGCCTGTATTTAATCATGCACCAGGTCCATGCCATATAGTACCCGTTGTAGTTACGTAAGATTGTGAAATAGGATACTGTCCTTGGGGAGGGGTGTGTGGGGAGGGAAAGGGACAATAACAGGCCAGGTGAAAGAGAAGACGAGTGCTAAAGTTAATTCAAAATTCTGAAGTCTCAGATTTTGTACTGGGGAGGGGGGTTAAGTCGAAAATTAGTAGTAACTCCAAAGTCTTAAATCTCAGTTTTTGTTCCCCTCTACCCAGGTGGCCGAATTCCCTGCGAATTTAACCTCACACAGCATCGCCCTTACCTCCCTCATTCTCAATCTGAAACAGTGCAACACTCTGTTATGACCCTTGAAACAGACCCCAATGGTATAAAGCAGTCGGCTTCTCAATAGGTGGCCCGCGGCCCAAATCCTGCCTGCCAACCATTGATTTTTTGGCCCTTGACTGGCTTCAAATATATAATATAAAGGGAAAAACATAGGAACTTCATGTGTATTTGGCCCGCAAGTAGGGAACTTTCAAATATGTTTGCCATATTCTCTGGCCTTTAGCTAAAATAATTGAGAAACCCCTGTGATTAAAGCAAAAGCTGCAATTTTCAATCATTTTTAGTATAGAATATACTGGTTATAAATGAAGTTAGTGGGTTAACCAAGAGTTCAAATTTTGTTTCAAGGTTTGCAAAAACTTCAAAAGTCATGCATTTTCCTGGACATACACGGCCAAGAGTTCTTCATGGAAGTCGCTACTTACACTATGAGTTACCAATATGCTCATCCACCAAGGCACACGTCAGTGAGTTGTACATGTACTACATTGCTGTGTGATCTGGGTATCTATATTATACCCCAAAACCAGGGGGTGTATTTCTGAATTACAGGTGAAATGAAAAGCTACTGAATGTTGCAAAGGAAATTGAGATTTTATTAGCTCATAGTGTAGCTCCTACCGAGTAGACACAGATTTACCTAATCTCTAAACCATATACTTTCGTGGCCAGGATTCCGTATTTTAGCTTCAGCTCCGTAGTTTAATTCAGATCTTGTGTGATGGCAAATTGTTGACTCCTCCCATCTGTCTGTATGTCGGTTGCCATTTAGGATGGAAACTACTTTTACAGGCTCCGTTTCCAGCAACAACATACACAAACCGAAAATTCTTACAGATACGACCGAAATTTGCAAATAAAGATTATCGGTACACATGGATTATAAGGCTAAAGGTTCAGATGATATAAAAATCTCAACTTTTTTTAGGTAGTCAGGGGGGAAAGGTTGGGTGCACAAAATGCCCCTTTAACAAATCTGGTCGTGTAATGCAGATCAGTTGTAAGCCAAAAGTGAAGTAAGTATTTAAATTATTAAAGGATGGCATTTTGTGATCCTTGCACAATTATTTTTGCCTCTAGTGGTAATAAGAAATGTTTGCCCAAATGTTAACCCTAAAAATAATTGCTTGCTGTTTTCCGATAATGTGCACACATTTTCATGGCACTTGCCTGTGGGTATACCCTTGGGTAGTGCCCACAAGTTACCCCCCTCAAGAGTGGGTCAAAGGTATCTAGGGGTCAAAGATGTTATGGCACAAAAATGGTAGTCAGGTTCAGGTTTCTTAAATTGCTTGTATTTCCGAATGGTTGCATAATTTTCATGGACACTTGGCTACTATGGTCCATTTGGTGGTTGTCACACATTGTTTGTGACCCTTTGATGACCCATGTGACCTTTGTCCCATTCAAAACCAGAAGCAAGCCAGAGATATGTGGGTTTATGTTTTTCAAAATAATAAAATTTTTTGTTTTTGGTTTACTAGCTATACAGGAAAGGTATTTCCAAAATTTCATTTGATTCTGATATTTGTGTGTAAATTGTATGTGCAATTGCAAATTGGGGGGAATTGGCAAGTGGACTTCTTACCCATCAAAAATTTAACCTTTTTTTCAACAAAAAAAAACATTTAAAACCCTAATTATTGGCCCGTTCTGCTTTGTATAAATCCTATTTAGACCTTTTTAGATCTTTTAGGGGTTTTGGTGGCTTGGTCTGTCCCACTGCCTTTCCTCTGGGTTATTGGACCTGATTGGGTATATCCATTAGTTGTACGATTATGATATAATTATTAGTGTGAAAGAATGATGAATAATTTGGCGTTAAAATCATAAAAATGGGTACAAATTTTGGTAGTGATTGTCGTTTCCTTTTGTTCAAGGGTTTGCCACACGTGTCCCACTCTGTTGTATGTACCCAATTTTAGAAAGCAAAGATTCCAATAGGGATTTCATAACTTTTTTTAGATCTCACATACGGTTATTCTATTGGTAAAGAAGGAAGATACATGTATTTAGGGCCAAAATAACTAAAAGAATTTGAAAAAAAATGGAAGTACCGTACACACTCGGGTATAAGCCCACCCCACCCCCAAAAGGAAGCATTTTACTGTGAAAATAGGGGTGGGTTATTACACGGGGAGGGCTCGAAATTGGGAGCAAAATCAGATACAAAAATTTGTAATAAAAATATTATTCACCCATACAATTTTTAATGTACAGTTTAATGGTTGTTGAGCAGATATTAAAAGTTTTAAGTTCAATTGTTCCATCATTCTAGCAAACAAGTCATCCCAATGCGGACCAAACCTTTTGGAAGGCTTCTCTATAGACTAGTTCAAGTTTTGTAAAAGGTGATTTGTTTATGTAATTCTGTCACATGGTTCCTGAATGCTGAAATTACCACCTGGGCTATTACCCGAGTGTATGCTAGATCCTGTATTTCTTTTAAAAATTGGCGGGGGGGCTTATACCCGAAGGTGGGCTTATACCGGAGTGGTTTACGGTAACTTCTTTTTTCATGGTTGGAGATAAGAATGGTCATAGTTTTTACTACTTTCTTTGCAACTGAATGTTAAGACAATTACCGTTACTGGAATAGGAAAGACAGGGGAGATTGAAATCTCCTTTTTGAAATCTAAATTTCCAGAGCTTTATTACTAATTTGATGGGTTTTTTGTCTCAACTAATGAAGATTTATGATGTTGTAAGGCCATAATGTACCTAGTCTTGTTCAAGACGCTTCGCTTGAATATTTCACTAGCAAATGTTGAATCATAGCCTTTATTTAATGTTATTAAAATCCAAACTCGGCTGAGTAAAGCCACCAACCAACAATGCCAGTGCAGTGCTACGGTTCCAATGTTATTCGGTTAACGACAAATGAAAAGACGAGTGACGATGCACATGCAGGACAATTTTCCTGCTCAGCGAAGCGTCTTGGACAGTTTGTAAATTTTTTCAGAGATGTGGAAAAAGTCTTCGCGGGGGGGGTTGTTTTCCATATACGGGCGAACGATGAATTATTCAAGACTTAATAGCCAATCAAAGATACGAGCTGCAATGACGTAATATTACCGGATCGAGATTTATTATTAATGACGCGGTGACCTTTTGTAACATGAACACCACTGACCAGTCACCAGACCTCTTCCTTGCTATCCAATGAGTACAAACTAGTGTGCCTCATTTGCATAATTGGTTCGGGCCCATCACGTTGTATGAAATTCAAAAATAACAAGAGCTCGGCTGCGCCTCGCAGTGAGCGATTCCTGTATTAGCAATTTCTCATATATGGGAGGACATTCGGGTAGCCGTGCAGTGCAGTGTCTGACGTGGCGACCGGTAGTAATTCATTTATAAACTGGAGTGATTCGTGCACATGGTATGAAGGTATGAAATAGATTCTGAGACCATTTTTGTTCTATATACTGGACAGTGTACAAGTTTACATGAGCGCCGGACTAGGCTTAGGCCTATTAGGCTTTTCTATATTGACATGTGTACGCTGTGTGTACGGGTTTAAACATAGTCCGAGGTACACTGACTGGACACTCCATATTGGGTCGTAGTCCCAGGGCTTCGCCCAGGCTACGACGTGTGCGAGCTAGGGTTACATTAGACTAAGGCAGGTGGGGGGGGTGGGTCAATACCAATGATCATACACGGGGATGTACCTTGAAAAGGGGACACAGCTGAGCGTCTTGAAAAAGACTATATATGTCCATACAGAGGCAATGATAATGGCCTAGCTATGACCTTGCAAGTGTTATTGCAACAGAAATGTTGAATATTGCTGATGATACATGATGATGAAGCATTGAAGCATGCTAGAAATTAAAGGGAACAACAAGAGATCGTTCCTGCAGATTTTTGAGTAAGGACCATATTCTGAAGTACATATTCAGATCCATTGCCAACATGAAATCTTCCCCTCTTTCTCCCTCTCCTTCTTTCCTCCTTAATATAATGGGATATGCTCTTTGTTTTGTAAAACCACCATAAATAATAAAGACCTTTTTGGTCCCCGCCAACTTCGTTGGCGAAGGGCGGACTATAGAAATGCTCTTCGTGCGTGTGTGTGTGTGTGTCCCACGCGATATCGTTGGATTCTAAGCAAGCGTGGGTGACCATCTTTGCAACTTAGACGTATTTCAAGTACGCGTTGGCCTGATCTGACAGTGGGTCATGGTGTCATGGGTCTCAAAGGTCAAATACGGTCAAAAATAGGGTTAAATTGCTAGAAACCTTGTAAACACGATATCTTTTTATCTAAGCAGTATGGGTTGTCCATTCTTCACCACCATAGAGTCGCCTCAATTAGGCGCAGATGGAGTGGAGATTAGTAATGTGGAATGGGTCAAAGGTCAAATATGGTCAAAAAGATTAGGGTCAAATTTGGTCAAAAAAAAAAATTTTGGGATGAAATGCATATAAGCCTTGTGGCAATTTGTGGCAGGAGATGTTGAGAAACTTGGTTGGGTGGGTCACCTTCCCAGTGCAAAAAAAATTCAGGTCATTTCAAGGTCATGTGGGTTCATTCAAGGTCAAATGGAATTAATGATGAAACTTGGTTGGTGGGGTCAACATTCAGTGCAAAAAATTTGAAGGTCATGTGCAAGGTTATGCGGGGGTCATCAGGTCAAATGGGGATAAAATTGCTTATAATCCTGTCAAAATGTGGTAGGCTGATGAAACCTAGTGGGTGTAATCAGCATTCACTGCCCAAAAAAATTGAAGGTCATTTCAGGTCATGTCATGGGGTCATTCACGGGTAAAACCACATACGGATGTGGGAGATGACGAAATTGGTGGTTGTGGTCAACATTCAGTGCCAAAAATGTTGATGGTCATTTCAAGGTCTCATGTAGGGTCATCCAAGGTCAAATCCATACACATGGTATTATTGGGGTCTTAAAACTGATGGTTTAGTAAGCATTCATTGCCAAACATTTTTAAAGTCATTTAGAAGTCGTTGTTTATTACAGGTCCACTCACCTCACATACTGTGGTAGGTCATGAAACTTTGTGGATGTGGTCAACATTCAAACAAACAAGGAAAATTGTGAAGGTCAATTTCAGGTCAAGTAGGGTCATCCTACGGTCAAAATAACTGGCACGTAGTTTGTATGGGTCCACTGTAGTCAACATTTGATACCATCAAATTGCAACTGCTATTGCAGCAGCCTCAGTGGTGTGGTTTGAGAACCATATTTCCACCACAATTCTCCCTGTGATCTTAAAAAATTATATTTCCCTTCCATTTACTATCGCGACGGGGGGGGGACCTTTGTGGTTTGAAAAGACAACCGCCCTTGTTCATTTTTTGTTGTTCTGATAATACAATGCATAATTTTACACTTAGGCATGATTTTTTTTAATTTGAATGAAAAAATCCCAAACTTAGGGTCAGTAATTGTTCAGTTACAAAAACATTCAGAATTAGAGGAGCTCAGGTCAAGCCAATCCAACAATGTTTTCTACCATTATTAATTTCGATGATTAACATTTGCAGTGAATGGATCAGAAGATATTGTTACATTATCAACTGGGAGTTGCACGTATACTTTCAGTCAAGTTTTTGTGTCATCCACAAGCAGAGTGGGGTCAAGGGTAATCTAGAGTGGGTAATGGCCCAAAAATGGTCAGATTTCTCAAAAATTGATTAGTTCTTAAAAGTGGTGCTCCATTTTTCAGCCAAGTGGATACCATGGTGCCTTGGGTTGTGTTTACAAATGTTAGTGACCTCATGTGACCTTGGTGACCTCATGGGACCTTTGTCTCCATTCAAACCCATGGTGGCAGATGACATGTTCGGTGAATGCGGGCTATCTAAATTCTTATACACATTGCCATTTTAAGGCCGTTTTTTGATTTTAACGGGTTTTACCCATTGGCTAAGGCCATGCCAGAACTTATGGATTTATAATGAAAGGGTGGTAGTGATGGAACAAAACATGAATGCCATTTTTTCCAAAAAAAGGCAGTTTGGAGTTATTTCACCTAATAGTTTTCCAAAGTTCCCATTAGGCTTTGTACAGGGGTTGATCTTGGCAGTATAGAAAATGGAACAAAAATGAGATGATTTTATGAACAGCTACATTTATTTTGTTCCCAAGTAATGATGAGTAAATAAATTGGGTGTTTTGTTTTGGTGTTTGGTTAGAAGAAAAATCAACACCATTAGCTAGGGGAGATATGGTCCAAGTTATGGCCTGACCGTTAAAGTTGAGTAGATTATAAAATTTTTTTGCTGTGAAATTGATAGATTAGGATTAGAATAAGAACTGACGCAAGGTGCCATCTGGGCAGCATTGGACATTTAAGAAATCAAGATGGCGTCGCCATTATAAATGATAATTATGTATTCAACATTATTATCAAACTATGGAGTTACTAGATACGAAATATAGGCCCAATGAACAAGGCATTGGCATTTAAATTAATTCATACTTCAAATTCAAAAGGGAAGCCAAAATCCACTCATTTTAAAATTATGGCCTTATAACAGCAAGTATGTGCGAATTAAGAATAGCATTGAAGTCACTTAAAGTATGTTGTTTAGGACACAATAAAATATATTTTTGATACAGTTAACGTTGTGGTAACATGACGTCAATTAATATGGCAGCAAAAACGTGAATATCTTAAAAAATACTTGACACAAGTTTCAAATATTACCTTAAAAAGTATAAATTATTGTATCAATGAAACAATTAGAAATGTACCTATGATCATAACCAAGCGGCTGGATACCCACGGGTAATCACGGATAAATAAAAATGTGTCACATTATACATTATGAGGCCAAATATCTGTGAAAAAAGGTACATTCCTATTATGACAACTTTGCACCATATTAGTTTTATTAAATGTTGACGCTTATTTAAACAAATTGATAAGTGGATGTTGTCATTGGTTAGATTCAAAGTAGCATTTCTAAGGTCATTGCCCACATGCATTTCGAACTGAAGGCTGTAATACTTATAAATTGTTGTGAAGGTACTTTTTGAAGATGTTCACGTTTTTGGCTGCCAATATTGATTTACGTCATGTTGGCACTTTAAAGTATCAAAATCCAGTTATGTGTCTAACAACATAATCTAAGAATTTCATTGTCTATTCTTTTATCGCACGTATTATGCTGTGATAAGCATATTTAAAATGATTTGATTTGCTCCATTTTGAATTTGAAGTATGACGTAATGTTACAAGTGGCCATACACGTGTTCATTGTGATCCTATAGTATATCTATTAACTCCATAGTTTGATAATATATGGTTGAGAGATCATTATCATTTATGGCACACATCTTGGATTTTCTCAAAATGCCCAAGGGTTCCCAGGTGGCACCCGTCAGATTTCTTAGTCTACACCCTAATCTATCCATTGTCAGCAAAAAAAAAAATGGGTGTGTATATACTCACTGTACGGTCCCCACACTGAAGTTCTACCTGACTACACAAATCCATACAATTTGGTTTTCATGTTTGTAATAAAAAACTAGAGAGGGTGTTTGCAAACAATATTAGAAGTACTTGTCCATTTTTTGTGTATGTAAGGCAACACTGAAGTACCTACTTTCATCATTTTCCTGGAGTTAATCCAACTCCCCCCCTCCCTGCGGATAAATGATGTTTCTATAAAGTACATCAATTTAGACATTCTTTTTGCATTTGATTTGGCAGATTTTGTGTTTCTATTTTTAAATAATACCGAGTGTTTTTTACTTTTCCTGAATTATTCACCTCAAATTTATTTTTCTCAAGGAGTCACACTTGATTTAAAAATGCCAAATGTAAGATTTTAGGTACCGTGTTGTTTCCTAATAAAAACGCTCTCTAATAACGCCCCCGATACGATTTTTGGATAAAACAATTCAAGAAAATGAGTTAAGCTCACCTAAAATCGCATGATTTAATGCCAGTACTGTCGTAATCCGTATCATAATCGCTGTTGTCATCAATAATTTCTTCAAAAGTACAAAGTGATGTTCATGGATTTCATGGTAGAACCTACATCTGGACCCCCCCTAAAATCTTTTATAACTGTGTAAGGTGATTTTTGTGGGGATTTTTTTTTTTTTAATTTTTTACATTTTTGACTGTAATAAACTCCCCCTCTTTTGAAAAAATGCACCGCCCCCCGGGCGTTTATTAGGAAGCTACGGTCTTTATTTATTAAACAAATCCATTGGCCGTAAATTCACACAGCGGGTTAACTTTAATCCTGTTAATTTTAACCCGGTTAAATATCCGCATAGAAGATAACATTAATTTAACCCATGATCGTAGGTTAAACCATGTTGTTAACCCTGGTTAAATTTTAACCCCGCTTTTGGGATACCTTCCATTAAGTTTTAGCTTAAAGGAAAAGCACCTTCCATCTTGGCTGGTAAAAACATTACTACCAAGCTATACCTTCTTGAAACTCATCTATTTTCTTTACAGACCGTTTGCTCCCATATCATGCTTGAGGTGTCCATATGCGATAATCTCGGATCCTATGCATGAGAATGTTAAATTGGGATTAGTGCGCTCCAATATTTTATTGGTCCGCTATGAAAAGTGTTAAAATATTTTAGGGCTCGACTGCGTCTCGCCCACTCATTTTTGCAACTCATCGCTCACCAATAAATTTGGGCTGAATCAATCCAAATTTATTACAACATTTAGGACAGTGAATCATTATGATTCTGTGCTGTTTATACTTTTGCAATGTCATTCTCTGAGGTATTGAATATGAATGAGGTCATTTGCATATAACAAAAACATCTTAATCTACTATACTGACAAATGTAACTACCTATGAATTTTGGGATGGTAGTCCATGGATTACTTCTGATGCTGTATCTCTTTTGCATCTGGATATCTGCATTAAGATGAATAATGAGCTATTTTTTTGCAATGAACAAAACAAGGTTTTGGGCCAGCTGAATTATGGGCCTAACATCATTCTGGTTTGACTTGAACCATACAGTCAATTGCCACAAGTTTCCTTTATCCCAATTCTCTTCCATAGTTGCATATAGACCACAGTAAGAGTTCAAATTCATTTGCTCGATTTTGACCTCTAATTTAATATCTAAACAATTTTTAAACCAACTCTAAAAAAGGGGCCCATACACTGAAAATCCGTCCTCCCTTAAATGTTTTCTTTATCTCCAGTTTGCCACCCCCCACCAAATATTTTTAAAAAAAAAAAAAAAATTTTATATTTTTTTTATTTATTGTTTGGTTTGGAATCTGTCATAGTCAGTTTTTCAATATCACTGAATGTTAGCTTACTGTAGTTTTTAGAACAAAATGGCCCACTATGCTATTTTCCATGCTGTATTCCATATGCATCAAAGTTTTGATGGAATGAAATAACTGTGTAATCTCTGGGTTTAGTGGACATTGTTCCTTTGTTCCCTTTTGCAAAATGAATTACGGGTCTGTCATAGTGACCACTATGCATGCATTTACCATTCTCCTACGGGCTGAACCTAAAATTGCTCAATTAGGACCCAAGTGTCAAGGGTCGCATCTTGACCTTTGACTTCAAGAATCCACCAGATGGTTGCTAGAGAGTGACATCATTGTTGAATTTGATCATATAAGTTTTCAACCCTCTAGCTTGGATGCTTTGGGAGGCATAAGACGGGTGAGTAATTATCCTAAAAAAATGATATTAAGAGTATGTGAGCCATTCTCCAAAAGTGTTCAAAAATGATTTTCGTCTCGCTCACGAAGCCAGACACCGTCAAAAAGCCCCGTTTGTTTTGCTCATTAAGAATATAAATTAGACTTAGGGGTTAAAATGTTTTTCAAAATGATCTGGAACTAAAGTTGAACCGGGAGAGAAAGTATCAGCATAAGGCGACATGCTAATTTTGTTTTTTTGCCATTTCGCCAACCCAAACCCATTCTTTAAATTGTGTCCCGGCTTGTTACAACAAGAGCGCAATCACGTGTAACATGGCATTTTTTTATCAGCCTCTATTAGGCCCTAATGATAAAGTTCAAAACACGATAAAATTGAATTATACAGTTTCATAAGATTCCTTTGAGAGCATAATCGCCAATAGTGCGTCCAGATACGTTACCCATAATTCGAAATTGATACGCAATTGCCAAATAACGTAGAAGAATGTCCCCATGATGAATCAAAGATCACAATGTCAATGGTTATAATAAACCATGTTTTGCACAATCTGGTTTTGAAGATAACATTTCCCGGCCGGGTAATGAAAGAATCCTCACTTATGTTCATAACATAAAGACCATGCCAGATACGTTACCTACCTGCCGCTGGCGCTCTAGCTAAACACTTTGATACATAAATTGAATCTTACCACACCATGCTTTAGTATAAAGAGATTTAAGTCGGTAAGCATGTACTTTTATTAATAATGCCAATAAGAAAAGGTCCGCCAGATACGTTACCAGATATGTTAACGTAAGTGTTACATAGGCATTAACTAAAATAGTTTTTTAAGACACCCAAGCTTGTTCCTTGTGTTCTGAGAATATTAAAATTACGATTTTTAAAAAATGATTTTTTCAGGAATTCATTAAAGTTGATATTGTTCATTTTGTGAGACCAACTGAAACACTTTTTATCGGAGACTGGCCCATTTCACATGGTAACAACACATTGTACGACCAGTCATTTCATATGAAAATAATGTTTCACATGTAAGCAAAAAGTCAACTTTATTACTTTCATTTTCATCACCCCCTTCATTGATGTGACAAAGATGTTTAAATATACTTTAGTTGAATGTGATAACTTTCCAAACATGGTGAGACCATTTCCACTGAAATTGAAGCAATTTTTAACTCACATCCATAGTATGTGGCTTGGTGATGGCAATTTGTTAACTCTATTTATATCTTCCAACCTTGCCAAAATGTCTATTGTTGGCCAAATGAGTGGCCGATTGCAATCGAAAATCGTCAGAAGACCCACTGACCAAGGTTCATATGAAAAGGTGTACACCATTTTGGGGTCAAGTCATGTGGGCTGACTAAAGGGCACATTCTGTGAGAAATCTTGCATGCTATCTTGGTCCACAAATCAATTGCTATAAACACTATACTTAGAACTGCTTGGACCCTAAACCCATAGGGCAGTAATTTGGCAGATTTGGGTCAATGGTCATGCAAATCTGTAAAGGGAATTCTTGAAAATTAATGCCTAAAGACTTTTTTGCACAATCATTTGCTGTAATCATTAACTGGTCAGAACAACCACTGACCCAAAGCCAATATGGGGTGTACAAACACATATTGTGCAAAGGGTCATGATGGGACAATTAAAGGGGCCATTCTTTAAAATTTCTAAATGGCTTCCTTGTGCCACAAATTAATTCCTATAATCACTAGCCTTGGTCACAACAACCACTGACCAAACCAAATGGGGGTGTCACAGATTGTGGTCAAAGTGTCATGCGGTCCATTAAATGGGCATTCTTTGAAAGTCTATAAATTCCTTCTTGTGCCACAAATCATTGCTATAATCACTAGACTTGGTCAGAGTCAGAACCACTGAGACAAAAGCCCATGGGGTGTTTTCGATTTGGGTCAAAGGGTTCCGTGGGCTATTAAGGGGCCTTCGTAAAAATCTATCAAATTTCCCTTCTGCATACAATCAAGTTTGCTATAACATCACTAGACTTGGTCAGAAGAACCACTGACCAAAAGCCCGTATGGGGTGTTACAGAGTTGGGTCAAAGGCACTTGGGCTGATTAAGGGGCATTCTTTAAAAATCTATCAATTCCTTCTGTCACAAATCAATAATCACCAGACAAGGTCAGAATCCATATGGGTGTTTCCACAGATTTTTGGGTCAAAGGTCATGCGGTTGATTAAAGGTACGGAATCCCTGGAACGTGGGGGCAGAAATTTCTGTCCTTAAAGGTGCCACACGAAGATGATTTTTGAGGCACCCAAATATTGGTGTCATATAGTAACTTTCATATAGATAGACACTCAATGATTTCTTACCTGTATTTTGGCTACAGAAATGTATAAAAGAGAGAAAAGGGTGAGTTTGATTGCGTTTATTTCAATATAAAACATAGGCTGAATTCTTGTATTGGCTTTCTGCTCCTATACGAAATTATAAATTCATTCACAATTTTTTGTACCAAGAAAACATTTCTATTCTCAGCTTAATCCTTTTAGGTGGGGATATTTTTGATGGAACACTTTACATCAGGGGAAGAACAGTACGTTTTTTGATTTTTTTTTAGCAAAACCTGATTTGTGAAATCTCTCGTTGGCACTTTAATTTATGTCATCATTGTACAGGAGCAGGACAGTTTTGTGTAACAAACGATGGATGGAAGGTGCCTCCATTGAAGTGCTTTGAATTTCACCAAGATAAAAATAACTAACCTCACAAGAAGACAATAAAAGACAGTAATATATACCGTAAGTGAAACCTTATTACCCGAGATTCGTTATTCTTTCGAAGCTCTTTCAGGAAAGCAGAATGAAAGTGAGGTAATAAAAATGTGGACATTTATGATATTAACTTATAAATCAGGGACAAGTGTGTACAATAAACTACTTTAATGTAGGGAAAAAAATACCAAATACTGTAGAAGTGGAAATATTCGGGCACGTTAATTTTCATGCTTTTCGCGCACTTCTGAGCAAGTGTGAAATTAAGAACATGCGAAAAAGTTTATTTTGTGTGTAAGTCTATGTAGGATATGGAATCACACCACTAAATAACTCCCCATAGACTTGTGTACAAAATGACCTCTCACCAAACGTTGATTTCTCGGCTATAAAGCGACTGGTTACTTCAAAACTGAATTTTTTTGGAAGATTAGTACTGTACCACTTTAACAAAAATGAAAAAGTCATATGATGAAGGCTGATTTTTTTAGCTACAGAGCATCGAAAGATTTGCATGTTTTCAAAACGTTCACGCCTAGTTGGGTGTTACTAGAAACTAAAATTGTACAGTTTCCCCAAACAATCAGAAATTATACAAAAATGGCACAGACAAAATCTTTACCACCCAAATGGTTTGTTACTAGTCCACACATTATGATAAATTCCATTTAAAGACACAACTCATCAACATTTTGTGACTCTTCATTTAGGCAAGGGCCATATTCCGGACGCCAACACTGTCTCGGCACTGACGTCGTCTGCTACACCTAGTTTATTTAGTGGTGTGATTCCATATAGTCCATGAGCCAGTTTCTGTACGGGCCTTAAAATTCAAGTTTGTTGCACCCACCTGGTGATTAATTTTTCAGTATATCACCTTGAAGGGGGTGTCCCCCTGACTAGGATTAGGTATGTTTCTGCCCCGAAAAGTTGCACATTAGCGCGTACTGCCTATTTCAAAATGGCCACCATTGTTTTATGAAAAACTGCTATTGTATTTTCATTATCGAATTTTATCCAGGACTAAACGAAATAAAGTTCTCCCTTACTGAAGTGGGCTTAAACATTTATGTGTCCAAAATGGCCGCTGTTAGGAGGTATGTTTTGTTAAATGTACTAAAATTGCCAAATAGATGGGGTAAGAATGCGAGTAATATTTAAGAGCACCAAAAAGAGATTTAATGACATTTGTGTATTGCGGACGTGATCATAACTCATGATGGCAGCGGTTATACCCGCTCCGGGGGACATAAATCAAGAGGGAAAACACCCCTGCACATCTTTTTCGACATAATAAGAACCATAACGAAAACTATTGATAACATTTTCCCGCAATTTTCTGTCGTACTTCGGGATAATTGCAGACCACTCAACACTAATTGACGCTGGGAAGGAAGCTGATCTTGGCAGTAGAGAGAGAGAAGGAGCCTGTGGTACAAGTCAAAAACAAAGATAGCACTCGATGTGCTCGAAAGAAACTTGGGTCACCATATTTAAATTTTCCTTCTACAATTCTTTCACTTCTTCATAAGCATATTTTTTTATTTTTACTGGGGAACTCCTATGACGTCACTGAGTAGTCCTTAAATACAATCCACACCCACTTGTTATGATTTTATTGTATCAGGTTGATATGAGCTGTTGTCTTCCTATGAACTATTATAGAGTCAGTTTAAACTATGTTATATGGCCCAAGTAGTAACCAGCTATAGTAACGGTATTCTCTAGGACAAGTGAATACCCCACTTTAATATTTTTTACAACTTGGAAATGATTTAGGGTTATTATTAGAAAGTGTTGTTTAATAACATCGAAAAGATGGGTAGGGCTGCTTTTCTTCCTAATTTACGTACGGTAGAGCGAATATAATCACCGCCATCTTTAAAAACAAGCCTGTACGTAAATATAAATGCCATAAATTCTTTTTGGAGCTCCCAAAATATCACACAGGTTCTTATTTCAACAATTTGCCATTTTAAGTTCATTTAACAAAATATGCCTCCTTGCGGCGGCCATCTTGGATGCCTAGATGTTTAAGCCCCCTTCAGGCAGTTAAAAACTTGGTTTCGTGTATTCGTGGATAAAATTTCTATCTGTAATGAAATTATAATGGTGGTTTTACATAAAACAATAGCGGCCATTTTGAATGGGCAGGAAACGCTAACGTGCAGCTTTTTGGGGCAGAAACATACCTAATCCTATAGTCAGGGGGACATCCCCTTCAAGGTGATATATGGGAAAATTAATCACTAATTGGGTGCAACGAACGGAAAATCTGATGATGGTAGCTTATGGGCTAATAGCTGAAAAAAAAAACGAATTTAAAAACAAATGAAAATCCTAAAAATTGCAGAAGCGCGAAAAATTACACCCGCGAAAAGTACCACTTTTACAGTAAGATTCTAGAAATTTGTCTCCAGCAAATTGATTTGTAGTGATGGTGGCTCAAAATGTACAATAAGCAGCTGATTTTGGTACACACCGTTACAGAATAGATAGTGATCCATAAATGAATGTTTGTGGACAAACTGTAGAGGTCATAGTGCACAATATTGTGCTTCAGAATCTTGGACATTTGCATGAAATGGCTTTTTTGATCTGAAATCAGAATTTTTATATGCACCCATTAAAATTTCAGTATCAGATAAATATACTGTTTTGTCTTTAATACATGGATTTCAAGTTAACCCGCTTGTAGGTAATGTTAGCACTCCTAATATTACCAATACACAATTTTTAAGATTTTTTTTTATGTTCCAGATTAGCAAATTGGTGCTAATCCTTTCAAATCAACAAATCTATTTATCTTCACCTCACCTTATCAACATTTTAAAAATACTTCTCCAACAGCATTTTAAGATTTCAATAAGACTTGATTATATGCATTCTTAACAGGACACATAGTGGTTTCCATTAAATTTGAGGTAAATGTTAACTAGGGAACACTGTCTTAAAGCAATAATAGCACATTTTTTGGAAGCGCGCACCAAAATTTCGAGATTTTTACACAGTTGCATTGGTAACTGGCTAGTAAACTATACCTGTGAATGGTTAAGCTCAAAAATGTCTATGTGTCGCAAACGAAGGAATTTTGTAATTAGAATAATTATTCTTATTCAGTGGGCAGGGTTTAGTAAGCAAACACACAATATCATTGGTTGTTGCCTATCTTATATGAGACGATATTAGATGGACAGTCCAATATTTTTATCGTAGTGGATACCGGCGGTTTATTCTCTAAATATCAGAGATCTCCGATAATAATTCAAAGGCTGCTGGAAATGGCCTTCCAATATGAAATAGCCAAGAAATAGTGCCATGTACGTACATGTATCTGCGCTCATCCATTAGTTGTTTTATTGGTTCAGGCAAGTCAAGTTAGAGGTTATTTTCTTGAGGTGGCACTATTTCATCATGAACGGACATAAACTTAGCATTTCCAGCTCTACCATTAAGTACAATCTGGGACCCCAATTCTAATTATAAAATCGCTTATTTTATGATAAATACGCATTTTCGTTCGTAGGTGTAGTTTCCTAGACAATTACCAACATAACTGTGCAAAAATATCAAATTTTGAAAATTGGGGGCACTCTTAAAAAAATGTGCTGTTATTGCTTTAAATTATTTAATTTCCAACAGAAATATTCACCACATGGTGACTATAACTAAAAATGGGTAGTTGTGTTTAAAGGGGGATGCCTGATTTAAGTAGTAAAGTTTTCATATTGATAGAAGGGCCTTTACCCCAAAACTCCAGCTGTAAAGTTTGCGCACCGATATTTCAATCTGTTTTGATGTGAGAGCTAAAAAGGGGATTTTAAGCCCATAGAGTACTGTTTAAAATTAATATTGGTCGACCAAAATGGGGCACAATTTTGCTCATAACTTCCAAACTAAACAGCCTTAAGATTTCACAGGGTAAATGAGAGAAATAGTATCTTGCTTTACATAGCAAAATTTTGACCACTTCGGTAAAATCTGTGGTTCTGGGGATGAGGCTATTACCGAGCTGACTGATATTGCTGGGACCCATATTGCTCAGTTTCTTAATTGTGGATGGTGGTAGATTTAAGGTCTATCAGATCATTTGGAATTTCATGATTACATATTGTATATTACAATACATAGAATGTAACATTCTTTTTCATATTTTTTGTATACTTTCCAGTCCAAATGATATATTGGCCACTAGTGCTGACACCTTTTATGTGACAAATGATGGCCGTTTTGATAATCCTCTACGATACGTTGAGATTCTACTGAGCATTCCAACTGGTAGCTTGATGTATTATGATGGCAAGAAAGCAAGGCGGGTTGTAGGCGGTCTCATATTCCCAAATGGCATCACAAGGTCACTTGATAACAAGTAAGGATTTAACTTTTCATAACGTTTAGTATGAGATACAACATCTAAGGTCTGTATGCACAAAGGAGGTAGACCAGGTCTAAAGTTAGACCTGGTCTAAGTGTAATTTGTCCCACCAGAAAAGACATTTTCCTTTACACTGACATGAGTTTTTTTGTATTTATTTTGAAATTTGCATTTTAATCTTTCAAATTTGCAAGTTACTTTACAAAGAAAGTGTGAATAACTATCAATTTTAGACGAAACTAATTTTGACTTAGACCAGTTCTAACTTTAAACCTGGTCTAAGTTTTTGTGTATACGGACCTAACTGATTGGTAAATTTGCTTTTATTCTCTCAATGTATGTGCAGAATGATAATGAGCATATGCAGTGTGTTTAGACAAGAGTATGCATGATATTGATTGTTCCATTTTACTGGTGGGTGTTTGCACCTCTTACTTGAGACTTTAATATAACAGATTTCATACTTTTGGGGAAAAAATGTTTAAAATATACTATATATAAAATGATGTTTATGAATGACTCTATACCTGGGAACCTGCGCTAGAAGTAGCCCAGATTCACTTCAGCAGTTTCATTGTTTTAGCGCAGTGAAGTTGAACCATTGCTAAAGCTAGTGAGACATAGGCAATTCTGGCTGGAACCTGCCCTTGATTTTTAGACATAATGTCTTGCCTCTAGGCTGTTTTTCAATGAAACTGCAACCGATATCGCCTGGTCTGCCTACAAAATTGTGCTGGCTACATGTCACAAGAGGCCAATCTTTACCACTAAAATCCTTGGTGTGCGAGGTTCAGGAAATTGCTTAACACAGGTCTAGGTAATGAGGTTAATGCTTGTGTATTTAAATTTCTTCTGTATTGACAAAACTCGGTGCACTTGGGTCAGTTTGAACAGTAATGGCGATCACCCCTGCTGGGCTTATACTATTAGTCGTCCTCAAACTGAGTGTACTGCATTGATTTTTGCCACTGCACGGCAAACTAAATGTGTCCATGCGTTGTCCTCTAATTAAG
>JAMKCH010002399.1:0-49098 GCA_023653785.1 Ophioderma brevispina
TGCAAATATTTTGAATTTGGTTGTTCCAAATTCTTTTGAACAAGGGGATAATTTTTTATTGCAAACTTTGTGATAAAAGTGGAGGGAGGAGAGTTCACTGAGTATTGAACATTTTTAAAAAGGGGTCATTTGGTAACAGCTGGGTAAAGGTAGGACAATCATGCAGCCGTCCCAACATTCTATACAACAGACGGTCACCAATGTCACCATCTCACAGACCTTGACTGCGCAGCTCTAACAGGGGATGTGATATGTGCTGCCAAGATCTACTTCAAAGCACATTTGAAATGCTGCAGAAAACCAATGAGCGTAATGAAATATACATGGGACCGTCCAATGATGAAGAGAACTTCAACCTATCTGCACTCAAACGGAGAAACTGACATTGTAGTTGACCTCTCCGATGCAGATGGAAGTAACATTCCAAACAAGAGAGCTGCAGCAACCTTGAAGCAACTATCGCCTGCTTTCTTTCTAGAACGGAAAACCGTGAGACGGGTAGCATAAGAGGCCGAGCGTAATCTTTGCTTATAACTGCCTGAAATACCTTCAAGATGCAGACCTTATAATAATCAGTGAATAGGTAGGAGGCTTCATTATGATGCATTTGTAAACGTATGTCATTAAAACTTAGGATAATTTCTTTCCTTCACAAGAACCAGTGTAAAGACCTGAGGAGGCCGACAGAAGCTGGGTCCCGTCCACACCAAACCCCAAACGCAGCCCGCTTTATTTTGCAAGCGCCTGGGCGTTACTAAGCAGTTTTACGCGGCACCAGATAAAAGCGAGTTTGCTAATCAATTCGTGAAAAGATCAGACGCTCCTGACACGCTCTGACAAGCGTCCTGTGTGATTAAAGCATATTAGCACATTTTTTTGAAGAGCGCCCCCAATTTTTTTTTTCAAAATTTGATTGTTTGCACAGTTACGTTGGTAATTGTCTAGAAACTATCCCTTCGAACGAGAATGCTAAAAATGCATATTATCACAAAATAAGCGATTTGTAATTAGAATTGGGATCCCCGATTGGACTTAACGGCAGAGGCTGGAAATGCTACGTTTATGCCGTCTTATGAAATATGCCACCTCGATAAAATTACCTACCACCTCGCCTATTAAACTATTAAAACAACTATGGATGAGCGTAGACACTTAACATTGTCGCTATTTCCCGGATATTTCACATTGGAAGGCCGTTTCCCAGCACCGTTAGAATAATATCGGGGATCCCCGATAATAATTATTCTAGGTCAAATTCCTTCGTTTGTGACACATAGCATATCGACATTTTCCGAGCTTAACCATTCACAGGTATAGTTTACTAGCCGTTAACCCAATGCAAACCGGGTAAAAATTCCAAATTTTGGAAAAAGTGGGGGCGCTCTTCAAAAAAATGTGCTAATACAGGGTGTCTCAGAAAGAATTACACCCTGACATTGGTGACTATAACTTTTCAAAGTGGATATCCTTTGAATAAATTTTAAAAATAATCTTAAACCACAATTATTTTTTCAATAGTTAATGTAAATCACACTCGATTCGGTTCAGTAAGTTTTTGAATCAATAAGGATTTGTAACACATATCAATGGACACTTCCTTCCAGTTTTGTAATGAAAATGATTCAGACAGAACAGGCGAGAATATCAAACTTCTTTCATTTTCTTTTTCATTTATTTCTTTAAAACAAAATAAGATAAATGATTTTGCCACCATTCCACAAAATTGCACATAAATTACAAAAAAACAAAAATGCAATTGATTTAAAAATATTTTTCACTTAAAATTGAATTTTTAAATTTATTGAATAAAATGTCAGTGACCATCTTCGGTATTTTTGACAAATTAAATGTTATACCATGGCTGTCGCCAATCCAAATTCCTTTTAATTTAATTTAATTGGCATAACATCAGCTCAGCTTTCTAGAAAAGTTTAATGCTTTGAAATGTTTCTCTGTTTGCTAAGATTGATTCAGAATGTGAAGATTTTCCGTTTTGATCAAATGCAATTCAAGATTTTGTATATCCAGCATGCCAACAAATGCAAAGTAATTTGTGGCACATTGTTACGTCTGCAACTTTGCATTGAATTTAGACGAAGATTCGTCTGATGACTGGACATGTTCTGTAAAGTTCCGGCGGTTCTCCGCCTTCACAGCGCCCCGTGTTCAAATTTTGCTTGTAACCCCATTTTTCATTCCACGCACTTCTTAACATTGGTTCAAGAATTGTCTTCTTGCAAGGAGGAATTCTGTGGAATCTTAATCTAAATTCCCTGTCTGCCCAGAGTAATGTTTGACCAGTTTCGTCTGGCATATCGAAACCACAAACTCCCGTTGATGGGCGCAATGTTGACCAACCATCTTGTCTCGTTGGCCAGTACTCATATAACAGAGTATAAATTAAAACGCGTGAATTTTGAATGTGCACTCAAATCATGTCTTATTATTTTAAATGTAGAAATCCACCATCTTTATTGGAATAAGAATGTCTAATTTGAATAAAACTATTGTGAATAATTTATTGGTCGTTTCCACCCTGTTAAAGTATTGAGTAAACTTCTCAATTCATTCTATGCAGTTCACCATATTCATCACATTTTTCTTTCTTCAAGATTTTATTGTGGTTTTTTAATAAAGATGATCCATTCTTGTTATTTACCATGTTTGTTTTTCTGGTTGGATTTTTGTTATAATTGCACGGTAAGTGGGGTTTATTACTATAGTATAAAACGAACAAAATGGCATTGAACTAACAAATATTAAACAAGGCCGGTTCTTTGGGCAATGAAAAAAAGACAGCTTGAACATAATCAGCGGTATTGATTTTTTTTTTTTTGTGAGCACATTGTGGAGCAATTATTGTGAGCAAACTTGGCAGGAAGTGTCCTCGACATGTGTTAGCATATCGCTTATTTTCTCTTACCAAACCTACTGAACTCGAATCGAGTGGATGTTACCTTAAAATGTTAAAAGGCAATTGTGGTTTAAGATTCTTTTTCAATTTCTCACAGTGATTGATAGTTACTTTTGAATATGGTCGCCTATAGTTAGGGTGTAATCTTTCTGACACACCCTGTATTGCTTTTAATTGCGGATACGCCAGAGAATACGAATATGAAAGTTCACCATTTTGCAAACCTTCCGGACCATATTGAGTGAAGCATCAAAGTAAACACAAAGGTTTTTAAGAAAAGGTTTAGACTTCCAAGTTCCTCGGTCCTATGTTGGACAGCAAGAAAGACTCAAGAGTTAAAGGGCCGTGGCCGGGGTCCGTCCGCGAAACTCGTTCCGTAAACCTAACTCATGCGTATGTCGTACACAAGCCCTTTTCATGCTGCTTGCACAGTGCTATGGATAATCCGTCGTCCACTTCAAGATGACATACGATCACTTAAGTTTTTACGACCGGTTTCGCGAACGGACCCCTGATCGCTAATAGCACCGTCCCATACTCCCAAGATTTTACAGAGGTGGTCAAACATTTTGGTATTTGAAGAAAAAGTACTATTCTTCTCCATTTAACCCTGTGAATATTCGGGCTACATGATATTTGGTTTGGAAAGTTATTGTGATCGAAAATGTATCCCATTTTGGGTCGACCGATATTAATTTTACACATATAGGGCTAAGAAAATCAATATTTTTAGCTCTCACATGAAACGGGTTTAAATATCAGCGGCCAACACTCTACAGATGGAGTTTAGGGGTGAAGACCTTTATCAAGATGGAAAACTTTATTTACTTATATCGGGTCGTCCCATTTTATTAATTGTATAATAAATTAAAATTGCAAAAATGGCACTAGGTTTTATGCAAAATTATCATTCTTGCCATGCTTCGCCTTTTTTTAACCTTTTTTGATATGTTGTTTCGGGAGGGTTTGTATAACAAGTTACAGCAAGAAAACCTTCTATAGCATTTTGTCCAGTGTCATACCGTAGAATTTAGTGGACTATACGGTCTGTGAAGGTAAAAATGAGTAGACCTCCACTAAAAATTTCTATTTTCAGAAATAGGTAAGTTAAAATTGACATCAACAATCTCTAGGAATCATGAGATACACATGCTCCATGGACGGTACTGAGGGTGAGTAAAATAAAGTTAAGATAAGTTTCCTTCTGCAAAGTTGAACTTCGCCTGAGTTCCGGGAATGGCCATTTCTCAAGAAATGCCTATTTCTCAAGAACCCAGGCTCATTTTAGAAATATTGGGCACAAATGGTATTCCATTTTTTGATAAATTTATATATTTTAAAGGAAAACGTTAATTAAAGCGGTGTTTTTTAATTCCAAGTTAAAAGTAAACGCTATAATCTTTCTACAGGCCAGAACTTGACTAAACCACCGATCATCTTTCAATTGGGTGTAAAGACTAAACATGGCTGTGGCAAAACGATGCGTAAATAATAAACTGGGCGGCTTCCTTAAAGAGAACCCCGGACAACTAAAAATATTAAACATATACACTATAAAATAATTATTGAACGCACAATATCTAGTGGTTTCATAAAAAAAACTGAATGAATAACTCTCACAATGAATTAAAACCATCTAGTCTGACCATGTGGCTATTTAAAAAAAATTCGCGCTAGTGTAGAACGTGTTTATATGCGAACGACCGGCACGTTTCGGTCATACATGCCCATAGGAAAATACACATTATGAAGCAATCATGCTGAAGATGTATGACGCTAATGTGCCGTCCGTATCGAAACAAAAAACATATCCATATACCGTAGCGCGGAATTTCAATAGGCGGTGGTCAGACAAATGCGTTAATTTTTATGGTAGTATAATTCCGTTTTCCCATGAAACCACTCCATCTGATGTTCAATAATTGTTTATATAGCGTATATTGTGTAAGTATTCTTGATAAAGGTTCTCCTTTTAAATCGTTCTATGCTTCGAAAGTTAGCGTGAAAATGATGTTTCGTCGCAAGGAATACTCTCAAATGACAATGCAACCATCTGGTAGTCAGTATTAGGGCTATTTCATTATATATGCCGATAGATTTATACAATAATTCCTTTTAATGAGAACCGGTATACAAGGAGAACTTACACAATATACGTATCAAACAATTATGAACACATATGGAGTGTTCATGCGAAAACGGAATTTAACTAACCATAAAACGAATAAAAAGCATTTTGTCTGACCATGCGCTATTGAAATTCGCGCTAGTCTATATGGGATATGTATTTTGTTATGCGCTACGGACGGCCCACAGTAGCGTCATACATTTTCACACATGATGCTTTCAAATGTGTATTTCCTATGGCATGTAGGACCTAAACGTGCGGTTGTATCGCATCACACAGTTACGCCTATCGCGCGATTTTTTTATTTTTTTTAAATAGACCCCATGGTCGGACTAGATGGTTTTAATTCATTGTTAGGTCTACTAATCCGTTTTCTATTGAAACCACTCAATATGTGGTCAATAATATTTATGTGTATTTGTTTAATATTTTCGTATAGGTTCTCCTTTAAGTACTGGGTTACATGTACTGTAATAGTGTGCGTGCGAGAGGAGCAAGTGCACACATTTGCCACTGATTAGGATCATTGGTTTATTAGTATTTCGTTTACAATAAATTATACTCCCCGCCTAAAACAATCCGAACGATATAAATTACTATTAAAAGGTAGGTAGGTAGTAGGTGAATTATGCCATTTCAATCGTTGGGATTTTTTTAGGAGGGGAGTATATTTTATAGTCATTTTCAAGATAAAAAGTTGGCTTGGAAGGATTTGCATTGTTCCATTTATTATTATTTTTGGATTTGGATCGTCATGCAGTGTGGATGGATGTGGAAATCATTGACCCTTGTTGAAAAATCCGGTATTATTTTTGTTGCCTTAAAATTGAGGCTAGGCTTTTTTAGATTATTTCGGGACGTGAATTGAATTTTAAGGGATCATAAGCTGAGCACTATAACATTCTCAGTTAACCGTAAGATTTCATACCAAAATCTAGTTTATGACAGTTATGTAGGGGCCTTTGTGCCTATTTATGGAGGGCATTTACCAGTTATTATGGTTGTGCCTACAAGGTATTTTGGGAAGTTAGACAGTAGAGTGATATATGATATTTTCTATTCTACATTGTAACTCATAGGTGGACCCGCTTAGAGCAAATAATTAGTGTAGTTTAGTTCTAGTAGAGGATTTAATATTTTATAGATTATATACAGAAGAAGAGAATTGTTGAGGTTATACACGATCGACGGCGGACTATTCTCGACCTACGCCGGGGGCGGCGCACTCACCATCCACCATGACTGGGGGCATCTTTTGCATTTCTCGTTTTACACCGCGTTTACGTTGTACGTGATACCACAAAGAAGCGGAAAAACACTTATTTCAATGTTATCCATTGTATTCATCATGGGCGGTCAGGTAAAAAAGAAATTTCTTGGCTGCACAAATAGCGATTAAAAAGTACAAAAATGGAAACGAACCTGCGTGTACAATCGTCCCCAATGGCACATGAAGAATGTGAATGGCTATGCCAGCCGTACCATAGCACGGGTCCCAAATGGAAAAAAAAAACCACCGAATCTGCCAAGTTCTAATGTAAAGTGGAAATGAACTTATTTATTTTATTATTTTAATTTAGTTTGCTTTACATACGATTGTTGTTTTCACAAAATTCCATTTTAAAACATGGTTAACTTAGTTCACAGTCACGTACACGTACATCACTCCCATGTACAGTAAAAACCAAACTAAGCGTCCTTCTTAAAAACATCAACAACCCGCCTCGGAAGATGTCACGTTTCTCAGCAAATACGATCGGTCTTTGGGAAACTATTCAATTGTCACGACACGGAATATTCACATCTAAAGTTGTACTTTATTTGTCTGGATGTTTGAATTTACGAAAAATTAGTTTTTCCTCCACGCGGCCTGTTATTACCAATTTTAACACGTGTTCTAACCATACGCGTGCATTTCCAGTCAGCAGTTAGTGGCGAGGATACCCTTCAATTTTTACAACAACAGTAAGACACATGCCCTGGAATTCCAGTTTAGCCAGTCCTGACATCCATCCTTCCTTAAATCCACCTATCATATAACGGTTGAAAAATTGCTAAAAATTGCGAAAAAGGTAGTGCTAAAATTCTTATTTCGTTCGTTAAGCTGTAAAATGCAATATGCGGCGTGTGTACTGTACTGTGTGTTTGGTGGCGCGCCGGGATGCCCCCCCAAGTAATGGGCGACGTAGAGGGTGTACTTTCGAGGCTCCCCGTCGGATTCGTGTATATAGGTAATAGAAGTTAGTTAACAAATTAATAGTATATAGTTATATCTCCATCCTTTCAGGTCCTTTTCAACCGAGTCACGCCTTATTATGACGGGTCACACCAAACACAATTATGGATATTTATCGGAGTGTGGTGTAATATAAAAGCATTCTGGTTTACCTATAAGGGAGGATATAAAGGAGAATAACTATATACAGGATGAGTAAAAAAACTTGACGCTGATTGTGTTCGCCATTTTGAATGTTTCAAGTAGTAAAAACACTATATCTAAAATATGTTGTATCATCACAAGCTTAGATCATTGTCGTTAATTTGCTGCAAAGATTCATTACATCGGTTTAATAGGTCTAGACCGAATTACAGTTGTTTGAATCAAGCAGTTGTTTTCTGCTTCTGTCCACGGATTCACATTAAAATGAACGGCGTTAAGCAAGGTTCTTAAAAAATCGGGCTATTATTGACTGTAGGTAACATGTGACGCTATTTACACCACATAATTTCAGTCACAATTACCATCGATGCCCTATTACGTTTTAGTCCTCATCACTCAATAATACACTTGACTTTTAAAAATAAAATAACTTGATGCACGGATCAGGTTTTGAAGGAGTTGAATGAATCATACCATAAGGAAGGAAACAGACGTCGGTGATCTTGAGGTTTAATGTATTGTCTATATTTGTAGACCAAAAAAGAAAACAACATCTTGTGAACAACAAAAGTGTTCAAATAAAATCTTACCATTATCATGGTTTTTGAACCATTAAGAACAACTTTATTTGACATAAACAATACCCATATTATCATTTTGGGGAGTCATTTGCTTAAATAGTTGGGCGCCGTGCATTCAAATGGGAATCCGTTAGATAGATAGGTTGAAAAGCGGGAATACTTGATTCAAAAGCCTTGTAGCTCGCCCCATAATTAACAGATTGGAATTATCTTCGCAGCAAATTAATGATAATGAAAGGCGGACACAATGCAAGAATATCAATGCAAATATCAATTGTGAAAAATCTTGACGTTCCACGATTTTCAAAGCGTCAATGTTTCTTTACTTCAACATGTTGAATTAAATGCTCTTGTTAAGAAATGTGTTTCAACATGTTCTGGACTCCAACGTTTATTTTTGATATAAAGTATATGATTATATGTAAATTCGAAAAGTACAATATTACTTTAATGACTGTATTGTGATATTTTGAATGTTTGTTTTAATGAAATGAATGACTTTAGATAGCAATATATGTAATATCAGTTCATTCGTTTATTTTTTTCTGAGCTGACTTTTTTCTTTGTTTGTTTAGGGTCGCTTTATGTTAGCTGATCGTATCCGCCAAATCAGATGTCTCGGGCCTTGCCACTGAATTTTATACCGGATGTGTGAGTAATACCAAAATGCCCAAAATCTTACAAAAATCTAGACAAAATGAGGGGCGCGTCTCTCCTTACAAGCCTTCAAAATCTTTGCATGGTAAATATGAAAAAATTGCTGTTGAGTGTTAGCAACTAATCATGATTCATCATTGCATGTAAAATACTGTGTGGCAGGGCTGCGCGAAAGACCGGGCGCTATGCCGAAAACCGCCGGTCTTTCGGCATTATCAGCCGGAAATTGCGGGCTTACGGTTTCATGAATCTGGCGAACGGCAGGGTTACTTGCCGAAACAATGGGTTATCCCAGTAGTTCGGCACAGAGGGATCCTTATTACAGCGTGCGGTTGTTGTTGGATGACACTAAAGTTCTTTTGTCAATTGACTGTACGGACCACAGGACGAACCGAAATAGGTGTTCAGTGACTCAGCTCGTACGACAGGAAGAATAGTTTTAAAACTAATAATTTTCGGGCCCGTTCTTTAATTACAAGGGAGGGGACCGGAGAAATTGAAAAATTGTGTTTGGAAAAATTGCTATAAACACCCAGCCATTATAACCCGTTACATAGGGTGTGACCCTATTGCATACAGCTATATACACCACCTCCCCCAACAATTAGGTACTTCATTCTTATTTACTGGCTGATATGTTCACGCACGAACGCCGTGGCTTGGTGTCGCCTACTGAATAATAAATTTAATGACCCCCCCTCCATCAGACAAAAAAAATAAAAATCAAACCTCACTTAACCCATATTTGTCAAGTAGAAATCACATAGGTCTAATCCCAGTGTTTGTACTCAGCGGACTCTATTAACCAAACCCTAACCTAATTCCTAACCATAATCTTAACCCTAGGTCATGTAGGCCCTATAACCCCAAACCTAACTAAAAAGGTTGCAACCCTAATAGCCCTCATAATCAATAAAGGGGACATTTACAATGGGAGCCATAATTATATCAATGCATATTTTAAAATTATACCATTGTTTCCGAATTCGGCTACCTGCTAAACGAACGCGGGAGGGACGAATCTTCTTCATGGGGTCTTTGTGGGTGCTTTTGGCGTTCCAAGATCGTATTACGCTACTATTAATCATAACATGCTTGTTTCCAAATGCCAAAAAAGTCTGAGTTAATGAGTTTCATTGTAGCATTGGTCCATAAAATCCGAAAAATGCGTAAACCACGTGCTCGACACATAACCAGCACGTTATTTTCACTCCATTCTCCTCTGCCGAATGCCACGGTACTTCGGCAGTTCTGAGAAGGAGGGAACTTCGGCACCAGTGATTCGGCACCGGTTGTTTCGGCACAACAACATCCACATAGTTTATTTGAACAATGGAGCAGATTTACTTAATAACGAATAAAATGCAATGTAATATGCGATTTATTACCGTAAAGACAGCCGTTCAGGCTTCACCCTAAGACAGTTAGACAGTCAGTAGTTAAGAAAACGGTTAAAAAAACACTAATAAGCAACTTTGCTACGTTTTTATATATTTAGGGCCAAATTTACAGTAAGCACTCCAAATATGCCTCGTATGCGAGTTCTGAAATAATTGTAGTAGAGAGAAAGTTCAGTACCACACAAGGAGATCTGACCGTGTAAAATATTTCAAATTATTTATTCCCTAGTATGTACAGTATATACAATTGTAAACGGATGTACAAAACATGTTTTTCTGAGTTTTCGAAAGTGGAATACTAGTTGAATAAAGGGGACAATTTTAAAAATGGAATAGACATAATGGAGAAATCCGGAGTGTATATCTTTCCAAAAAATCGGAATTGTTCCCCTCCTTGCCACATTTTATCCCAATTCTTCTCAAAAAATTTAACAATCAATCACCTAAGCATCAAATTCTTCTCCACAAAGTGACCATGGAGACAAAACCTATTTCCCCCCCTAGGATGAAAAACGGAAGAATAGACACCCCTTTGAGAAATGTTTAGGGAGAGAGAGAGAGAGGAGAGATGTGGTTGGCAACCAAAACAAAAAATTTGGAATTGGATAATACATTAATGAGTACACGGATAGGAGAGTGACGGCTCTCTAAGAAACAGGTGCCAAGGGCGATTTTCACTTGTCTCTATATGGAACCCCATAAAGTTCTTCCATGAACAAAAAACTATTTTAACTGTTGTATAGCACCTTTCTGTTACTTTCTTAGGGAATCTTGTTGTAAGAACCCATTTTAGGGTTACAATCTCGAGGTTCCATATAGAGGACAAAAATTCTAAGTCGCATTTGTTCTGAGAGCGTGGTGTGGGTGTTTTGATGGGTGGTTGATAGATACGTGAATGAATGCGGGGGGCAGGATAGATGGTAGATAGGAGGGAAGAAAATAAATAGGTGTGTAACAATGAGGATGAGATGATATTATTATGTACAAGACTCTCTTGCAAGCACTTTGTGGATTTTGCTGTCTTTGCAAATACTTTCGCGCCGTTACCCTGTAAAATATTAAGAAATCTTACACTATCGTATATCAGCAAGATCGCCCGACTGCTTCAAGACATATAGAGAGGCAAGAACCCATTACAAGGGTTTGCTTATGTCTAAGTGATTACCACAGAGTGGTTTCAGCTTATTCCGATGTACCGTGCCATTGTCACTGCTTATTTTTTTTAGTTACTTAGTTCAGAAATCTCACTCATGTCTTGGTCGAAATCCACAACGATGCTCATTCAGCTGTCACAGCTAAAAATGAGAAAAAAACACCAATTACCTTCGTCACAATGGAGCGAATTATACCCGGAGAGCTGACTCGATACAACTCCAAAGTTTGCCTGATCCTTTCACTATAAGATATAAAACAGCGAATTTCCAGTGTATGATTTGAAAACTTTATGATAACGATTTAAGCAATGATACCGCAAATCTGTAGGACAATGGAAGGAGATGAAGGTCAGTGCCTGGTGGAAGGAATCATAGTCCGGGCTCCATAGACAACCGAATAATAAAGTTCGAAACTAATGTGCGTGAAGAGTCAACTTAATTGATTGCCCTATTGTTCACCACCCCCCCCCCCTTGTTCCCGGACTGTGAGCCCGGGGAGGACGTACATCCTGCCACACCGGCTTGAATAAGAACAGATGGGTTCAGCGAGGTTGGACTTCTTGCAGTCAACGTCCGGACTTCGGTTATGGCCAGTTTAACAGAACTCGTAATGCCGCGTGCCTTACGACATTTTGTTCAATAGTTGTGGACGCTAGATGCTTGTAGTGTAAGGTTTCACAATCGATATGACAGTATACTGGACCAGTAGACGAGATTGGAAACTGTTTGAGGACCCATGTGGCTTTGTCTTTCCCATGTTCTGCCCCACCAATAGCTATCAGGTACATAGCCATGGCATTGCTTCATTGTTTTGTGTGGTGTTCAGTTGACAATCACTAGTCAGTAAGTACAACCCACAGGGTTATTGCACGAATATGTAAACACCTGTCATTATGTGTTGTTGCTCATTACAACAGATTGCAATGAAAACGCATGGTACTTTCGATGACAATTTTCTCGACGTACGTAATAGAAGCTGTCTTGATCATGTGTACTGGAATGCTTCAGATAGTACATAGAAGGACATTAACGCTAACAGGAGAAATTCAATCCGGTGAGTCGCAACATTGCTTTGGAAATTGTAGTACATCGGTATTTATTTTTTCCCCAATTTTTTTTTTTTTTTCTTTTTCCTTGGGGGGGGTTTTTTTTTTTTTTTTTTTTTTTTTTTTTTTTTCCTTGTATAAAAAACGAAGAAGTGAAATTTTTTCATCCAAGTTATCACTTGACGCAAATGTCTTACAGGCTGCGTTTACTACAAGAAATATTCAATTATTAAATTTTGAAATCAACTGTTGATTTTCTTAAAATATTCAAAAGTCCAGCTGATTCGATGAATAAGTCAGATTTGAGAAGACTCTGGCAAAATTTAACCGGTTTTCTGTCAGAATTTGCTAGAAACAGTTTGGAAGATATATTTATAGTAAAGTGCATTGAGGAGCATGTTACGGCATGCAGTGTCCCTAGTAGATAAGGCCCTCTAATTATAATACTAAGGATAATTTAGTGTATGGTCCTACACTTGTTAACTAAAGCATATACCTTTGAAAATCATAGAGTAACCCTCTTTGGTAATCGTCATTGCTTTTTTCCACGTACTAAATCGAAGTTGTCCGGTTGGAGAGAACCAAAACAAATCGTAGTTGGATCTACATATTGAGGTGGCAGAGCGCTTAAGCATGACTAAGAAAGCTATCACACGCCATACATTTCAGATGTCAGTCTTTTGATTGTTTTAACAAATTTATCCGCCTAGGTTATTAGCCTCCATTTTGTGATTGAAAAGGTAAAAAAAAACTTTTTATTTTTCAATTTTATTTGAGAAGGTATTTCTCACGGGAAAAAGGTACTTGTTTACTATAAAAAAGAGCAGGGATGTCCTAGGTTGTTGTGCAAGATGCACCGTTAGTAGATGTACAAGGGGAGAGAAAGGGAATTCCCAGATGGAAATTATAAACGGAGGCCAACGTTTATGCTTTTGAGATCAAACACATTGCAAAAATCTGGGGATTCCCCATGGAGGATATGTGAGTACTTGTAATTCAGATTATGTAATTTATGTGATTCCAATTGGTCAGCTAGGGCAAGGTTCTGTTTATGATTATGCTGTCGGTAATATCCATTTCTAACTTTTTAAGACTGGGAACTTTGTGAAATGATTGTATAAAGCAGAGTGGCAAGGGGTTAGATTTGCCCGCATCCTCTAGTAACAAGTAGCTAGAAGTTAAAGCTAGTTTTAATCTGCAATGAGTAGCAAACCGTAAAGTACCTTGTGCCAGGATTTATAATTCCATGTGTGCGAAGTCGCTGTAATTATTCTACTGTCGTCTTTGAAGCAAAAAGTGCTGGGAATCAAAATAGGATTCCAAATTGTGGACAGATAGAAATCGTGGTGATTATCTTGGACTGATATACTGTGGAATATTAGTGTCGTCGAGGGACTTACCCTTTCGTCTTGAACTGCTGGACAAATGTTATCTTCAGGACTGAGAAGATTCCCATGGAATATTACCTGAGGATTTTCAAGTGTGACTTTGCATGCTGTCATTTTGGAGTCTTCGCTGTGAGGATATATCATCGTTGAACTGCAACGCTTTCAACACAGGACACTATTTTGTTTTTGAATATACCAAATTCTTGAACCAAACCAATTAAAAATCATTAAATCTGTTATATTATAAAATTCAGATCATTTGTGCACAAGGCTCATTTATTTGTGTTTGAAAGATATTTCTGACCTTTGACGTCCACGAGACGTCATAACACCACTGACCTCTACACATTGATAGCGGGTCAGAGTCGCCGATTGAAACACAAGGAAGTTGGTTTTGGACCTCTACAATATGGCGGGAAACAATGCATACACCTTGTCCAACAATAGAACACCTGTGTGGAATATGTGCACCAGCAGGTGTATGCATTGTTTCCGCCATATTGTAGAGGTTCAAAACCAACTTCCTGTTGTTTCACTCGGCGACCATTCAACTGTGCGGAAGCCCGCTATCCATGTGTAGAGGTCAGTGCATAACACTAGGAAGCCAAAGAACCTGGGGATAGTACTACTCTTTAGTGTAACTTGGTAACTTAATGTTGCAGATAGTGAAAAACTATATAAAGTGTGAGTGAGACCATTTTCACTGAAAGTGAAGCATTCGTTTTTATAGTTTTGTATAAAAAGATTTAAGATTTTTTTTAAAAAAATCGTTTTACCTTATAATCCACAATTACAAGACGGAGATAGCGCAATAGGCTATATCCATCTTTGAATCAGTTTGGCTATACCAACAATTTTTGATGTTTTAAATAAATATGGACCGTTTTAATTTTGACTTTGTATAATATTGTAAACGCCAAAGATTGTTAACCAGACTAGATAGCAAGTGTGAGATTTTCACCACCATCATTGCTCCTGGAGCATAGGTTGTTTGGGGCAAACGTTACAGAGTTGGAGTATTCAGATATTGAGATGCTTGACCACAATACCAGTAGCGATTTATTCCGTAAATTTATCAAAGATTAGAATGCATGATCTGGCAACCAAGCCTCGATGGTCTTGTGGTTAGGAAGCTGATCTCATGGTACAGTGGTCTCGGGTTCGAATCTCGCTACGCCTCTTTTAAAATAGATAACATTTTCATTATTTTCAGGTAGAGGAAAAATCTAAGTTTAAAAAAAGAATTAAGAAAAAATAAATTGTGCCTTGAGGTTTTAGTGGGGAGACCTGCTCCTGGAGCATGTGTGTGGTGGTCAAAACTACCGTACGACTAGTATTACCAGTCTTTCTTGTGCAGTATACCACGTAGGGCGCTGACATGTTCGGTTTTGTGCCGCATTTACAATTACAACATTGACCTGAGATGAGCAAACTAACAGAGATTCAAATCAAGTAATCAATGGATTGTTTGCAGCGTGCAGTGTCTGTACGGTATTGTTATGTTAATTCGACGATTCCCTTGACGACGAGAAGCAGTAATCTTATTCAAGGAATGTGAGTTTGGGGGTATAAATGGATGCTCCACGTGCGTGTTATTTGTCAAAAAGCCTTGAACACAGTTTACTACTCAATGACTTTGAAGTCATGGAATAACTTAAAATGAATCCAATATGGTACACTCATTTGTCGACGATAGGAAGAATTTGCTAAAACTTCAACGTATTAATGACATTCCTCTGATATCTTCAAAAATATACTGAGTTAATTAGTATTTTCTCTTTCAATATCACAAGAATTGAAATAATTGGGCCAATTTAATTTCTCAAACTCATATTTTGAACAGAATGGGATCTAATTGGACATTTTTGAATTTTGAATGATGTCTTAGAAAATAATGTTATGCTGACATAACCAAACCCGTAAAGTGTTAATGTGAGCTGGTCCTAAGAACAATTAAATTATGTTAGGCCTGAATTGAGAACATGAAATTGGGTAAATTAACTGATGTCAGGATATCCGCTCATTAGAAAAACTGTGTGGAATATGTGCCTGCACCAGGTGCAGGTTTATGCAATTGTTTCCGCCATATTGTAGAGGTTCAAAACCACCTTCCTGTTGTTTTCACTCTGCGACCATCACGTGCGGAGCCCGCTATCCATGTGTAGAGGTCAGTGGCAAACACTAGTAAGCCAAAGGACCTGGGGATAGTACTACTCTTTAGTGTAACTTGGTAACTTATATGTTGCAGAGAGTGAAAAACTATAAAAGGTGAGACCATTTTCACTTAAATTGAAGCTTCGTTTTTATAGTTTTTTATAAAAAGATTTAAAGATTTTAAAAAAACGTTTACCTTTATAACTCCACAATTACAAGACGGAGATAGCGCATAGGCCTATATCATCTTTGAAATCGTTTGTATACCAACAATTTGGAAATGGTTTTAAAACAAATTGGACCGTTTTTAATTTTTGACTTGTATTATTTTCGTAACCGCCAAAGAATGTTACAAACCAACTAATAGGAAGTGTGAGATTTTGAATTGACCACCACTCATGCTCCTGGAGCATAGGTTGTGGCAACCGTTCCAGTGAGAGCTATTTCATTATATTGAGTGCTGACCACATACCAGTAGGCGATTTTTTCCTTAATGTTATAAAGATGTAGAATTGGCAAATCTGGCACACCAACCCTCGCTTGTCTTGTGGTTAGGTAGCTGACCTCATGATAACATTGGTCTCGGTTGAATCTCGCTACTCCCTCTTTTAAATAGATAAAATTTTCATTATTTTTTCAGGTTAATGGAAAAATTCTAAGTTTAAAAAATAAGAAAAATAAATTGCTGCCGGGGCTTTGAAGGTTAGTGCTGAGACCTGCTCTGTAGCATTTGTGTGTCAAAAACTACGCGTACGAACTAGATAACCATTCTTTTCTTGTGCAGTTAACCACGTAGGGGCGCTGACATGGGTGTTGGCTTTTTGTGTGCATTTTACAATTACAACATTGACCTGAGATGAGTAAACCTAACAGAGATTCAAATCAAGTAATCAATGGATTGTTTGCAACGTGCAGCGTCTTGTCGGTGGTTATGTTAATTCGACGATTCCCTTGTCTGATCGAGAAGCAGTAATCGTTATTCATGAATTTGAGTTTGAGGGCTTAAATGATGCTTACACGTGCCGTGTTATTTGTCATACCAATGACTGTGACAAGTCATGGAATAACTTAAAATGACTCCAATATTGTACACAATTTGTCGACTATAGGAAGAATGGCTCAAACTTCAACAGTATTAAGACATCTTTGATATCTTCAAAATTTATACTGAGTTATTTGTATTTTCTCTTCAATATCACAAGAATTGAAACAAAGTTGGCATTATTTCTCAGACTCAATTTTTGAACAGAATGGGATCTAATTGGACATTTTATTTGAATTTGACTGTCTTATGAAAATAATGTTATTGATGACATAAAAAAACAAACCAGTAAAGTGTTAATGTGAGCTGGTCCTAAGAACAATTAAATTCATGTAGACGTCAGTGAATTGGAGCATAAAACTTGGGTTAAATTACTGATGTAAAGGAATCGCTCATAGAAAACTAAGGCGCTCACAGCGCGTGCCGCCGTGCGGCCAAGTAATTTGCAAGCCGTAACAATCGACCTCTACGCTTAGATAAAGGCGAGAGATAGCCCATTCGAGAATATAATGGTCCTCTGGAGGTGTGTTGAGTTTCCTAGTTTCTGACCATGTCGAGGCGCAGGCGAGACATGTCAGACCTAGCAAGCGAAAAAACACACCTCCAGAGGCGGACTATGTATATCGCGAATGGTCTGTTTTGAGCCGTTTATCGTGCATATACGTCGTGCAATGAATTAAATGCGATTTTTTTCTAATTATTCAAGTACCACTTGGAACATATCGTTAAAAGGAACATAGGCCCTAACTATTTCTTAAATAAACCACCTAAAGCCCTTGCGATATTCGCATGTGTACGGAGTATATCAGCAAGAAATAGTCCAGGGGGTAATCCATCTGAGTATTCGGCATTTAAGCATTCACCTGTATGTATGGTTGAATACTAAAGCCCAATCAATGAAATCAATTACGTTCAGTAGTACCTTAGTGACACATTGTACCTTTTAAATGTGTAGCGAGTGAAAGGCAAAAAGAAAAACAACGTATTCATTTAAACACAACGTCCGTGGAGCTTGAACGTGTTATGTTTGAATATAGGCCCTATATAACAATTGACAATCTTTTTTGTGGGCCGCCAGCTATAGCTGGCAAGACACTTAAGGCACCTCCGTTGTGCGTGTGTATGTGTGGATGTTGTGTGTGGAGTGTGTGCACAAATTGTTAAGTTTGTGTTTAAATTGACCTCAATTGAAAAGTTTAACTTCAATTGAACCAAACTTCTGTCAAGGAGGTGCAACATGGGATCCGTCATATTTGAGAGGTCAAATGTCATGTTGAAAGGTCAAAGGTTCATGTGAGGTCAAGTTGAAAAAATGGGCTAAAAAGTAAAATTCAGCTAAATTGAAACATGAAGTTAATTGGAACCAAACTTTGTCATAGGTGCACCATCGATCCCTCATATGTTGTGGAACCAAAGGTCACGTCCAGGGTCAAGTTCATCATGGGGCGGCCCCACAGCTTATATTCTTTGCTAGAGCGACGCGAAGCCAAACCGCGAAATTCTAGTTTCAATAATTCATTATTTAAGCATATACAATCCACCCTCATTGTTTGTATCCCCTAACATTATAATTATTTTTGATTAAAAATGGGTTTGCAGTATCATGTTCCCTGGAATTCAACTTTGACCCCAATTCTGTAACACCACAACTTTTAGATTTTGATACAGCACTGCTTGCGCCACACAAGTAACAAGCATCGCTGTGGCATTCAGCCTGGTAAACCTTTATGCTTGTCACGTTAAACGATCTCCTTTTATTTCCAGGATATTACGATTATGGCAGGTGTCCTTAATGCGATTAAATTTAAATAATCCCTCCACCCTAAACAATGACAGACGGTGTAGAAACACTGATTCCTATAGTATACTTCTTTGTTTGAACCTAGAATATTTCTTTTGTTTGAGTAGCAGAAGCCACTTCCGCAACAATAGTAGGCCTGCAAGCACTTCCGCAAAAATAGTGGAGTCAAAACAAAAGAGACACAATATATAACGATGAAAGGAAAGGCTCGTGTATATTTACATGGATAGCGGGAGGACGCAAAACCGTTGAATAGTCGCAGATTGAAACCACGGAAGTTGCATTTTGCCTGCGCAATAAGACGGTATTGTCAAAATTAAAGGAATTTTGTATACAATAGAACATCTGTGGGAATATGTGCACAGCAGGTGTATGCTTTGTTCCCGACATATTGCGAAGGAAAAAAAAAACTTCCGGTTGTTTCAATCGGCCGAATCAGACCGCTACCATGTGTAGGGTCGAGGCGTAAAAACAGAATTGGTTCGATACGCTCGAGTTGTTAGCAATGGATCACAACTTTGATTCCGATCTCTGTTATACTCAATCATATGATATGTGACCACGTACCATTCTTGGGGAGGTGAAAAAGTCAATGAGGCAGGGACTTCTGTTATCATGTTATGTGGGCATGTTAAGAACATGACATTACCAGGTAGTGGTTTCCATCAGGAATGAACTTGTATTCAGTGCAGGTGAGTGAGTTAAATGAATGGAGTGTTCCCAGATAATCCGGTGTGGCAAGTGCATTTGAATTCTTTCAGTTTCCCGGTAGAGCTAGCTCGACCCCTCTCAGCTTAATTGAGAGGTCCAAAACTCCAGGGTGACGAACGTATCAACGCGAATCGACTATAGGGTTTATTCATAATCAGAACCATTGACATTGTATGTGTATTGGAGTGTTTTGTTTAGGCTAAATATGTCATTTGTATATTTTGAGAGGCAATTATTATGTGAGCACGAAAAACTGGCAACGATAGAAATACCGAAAATGCTTATAGGCTGCGGTGCAGTCTAAAAATAAGTATTCAAATTATGTTTACTTTCAAAGTAATTATGTATTTTTTACGAGACCACGACGTGTGCGTTTATTCAATAGTTGAGAATTTAAACATTATTCAGATGAAAGACAAACTTCAGAAAAATATGACCACAAAATATAACACACGAGAAGAGATCAAAGTAAAATGTGTGTGTGTGTGTGTGTGTGTACTAGGATAAGATTCAAACTACTCAGCATGCTTGACACTTAAGTGTACAAGGGGGGGGGGGTCCACTTGGAACCTACATTTTGTTTTTCGTGAGCCATTTTAAGGTAAATTACCTTTGCCCAAAATTGTATGTAATTGCCTACTATACGGTTGGCGGGCATATTTTGGCGTGGGGTAGAAGTAGAGAACCGTATTGTGGTTTACCCTGTAAACTGCGAAGCGAAGCAAAGTTAAAACTGCAACTATCTCTTCAACTCCAAACCAACTGTTTTCCATTAACATCATTCTTAAGTATACCCATAGCATGACTAGACCTCAGGCAGGCCTTTTTCGAAGGTCTGCCTGACTATAGCGTCATTGAAAGGTGGAGGGTTTTCCAGTGCAAAAAGTACCATCATTGCTGGATTTGTGTAACAATCTCGATTGCGATGTCCTTATGTCGCAGGAAACCACCGAGGAATCAATAACACCGCCCACCGCCAGGATGGTCCTTGCATTGAGAGACCACATCGACAATACGGAAGTGCTATATTTGTGAGAAACATGAACGAACGTAGTAGCAACCTCAAGTCTGATGGATAATAACACGAAGTCCTCACCATTGAGCATAGCTCTGTCATAGTTACCTCTGTCTACAAACCTCCATGAGCCTCGAGCCCTCAACTCAACCCTGGAATTCCACCAAACCTCACTTCTTAATTGGCGACCTCAAAGCCATAGTACCCAATGGGGCTTACATGAACTAAATAAAGATGGGCAAGGTGTCGAAGAATGGATAGACCGTCAACATTACGTCTCCTTCACGACTCTAAGCTGACGACATCATTCAAAGTGCCCGTTGGGAGAGAGGTTACAACCATGCCTAGCTATTGTTGCAAAAACATCCTAACCTTTGTAGCAAGTTGTTCTGGATCCTGTCCACAAACGCAACATCGACCAATCGGTATCAAGTCAAAAACAGCTGCAGTAAGACCAAACAAAGTGCCTTTGAAGCGCCGCTTTAACTACCGGAAAGCAGACTGGCAAGGATTCACTGATGACATGGATCAGAACGTGAGAGAATTGCCTCCAAAACCCCGAACTATGACAATTTGCCCAGCTATTGAACAAGACTGCACGGCGATTCATACCCAGAGGCTGTAGGACGGATTATATACAGGCCTTTCCAAGGAATGTGCTCAAGGATATCAAGGGTCTTCCACCATGTTTGAAGCTGAGCCTTTTTCGGCTGAAACAACTGCTAAAGGTGAGGAAGTTTCGGAGGATCTCCCAGGAAAAGATCAAAACCTGGCACACTTTAAATTGAGTCACGGATAGACCCATAACAGCAAGAAAAGATGTCGACCATCGAAAGCTCCGAGGGGATCCAAACAAGAACCTCCACAGAGCCAAATGTCACACCCAACCAAGTGCCCACAAACTGCTTTTAAAGGAATGCAGACACAGAAACCAAAGAAGATCAACTAGACCATAAGAGGTATCGTGGTGACCCTGGTTTCACCGCCCTTTCAACATGACGATTGATCCGTATTGCTAAACTTCACCCAGGAAAAGCAGTAGGTCTTGACAACATCTCTACTGGGCAAATAAAAAATCGCGGCCCAGTAGCCAGGAATGACTTCTTGGGCTCTACAATTGTTGCCTTATTCCCACAGGTTCCCAAAGATCGGAGGATAAGCAACATGGTATGGCACTCCTGAAAAGCATGGGAAAGATCCATCCAATCCCAAAGAGCTACAGACCTATATCACCCTAGGCCATACCTACAAGACTCTTTGAACGCTACTGAATCAAATGTATCGCCCTTGATAGACGAACACCTCATACCAGAACAAGCAGGTTTCCGGCCAGGAAATCAACAACAAGCCAGTTACTCAACCTAACTTCAACACATTGAGGCTGGTTTCGAGAGGGTATGGTAACCGGAGTGTGTTCGTCGACATTCAGCAGCATACTGGACACTGTTAATCACGATGCCTACTCCATAGATCCTGGAAATTACCAAGGACATACGCTTGACGAGTTATCCGAGGATCGCTGGCAAACAGGATGTTTCTTTGTTACAGCTAGGAGCAAAAACGAGCCGATGGCGTAGGCTCAAGATGGTCTCCCACAAGGATTGTGCTTGACCTCACTGTTCAACAATATACCAACGACCAAACTAGGAGTCCAGGAACCTGTCGGGTTTTGTGGATTTATCAAGACGATCTTGGAATTAGCGCACAAGAGCCGACTTCACAGTGTGAAGAGAGACTCTCCAAAGTTTGGATGACGCACTCCTTATTATGAGGCAAAACCACCTACGGTGCAAATCCATTAAAGGCACAGGTGTGTGCTTTCCATCTACGGCAACCGGTGAAGCCAAAACGTCAGTTCAAGTTACCTGGTCTGGAACTCCCCTGGAGCACTGTGAAACAACCCTGTCTAACTAGGAGTACCTGGACCGTACTCTCTTTTAGGACACACATCGAGAAGACGAAGATCAAAGTATGTTCAGCAATAACATCTTGAACAAACATCAATGGCACAAGATGGGTGTGCTCGACCACCTTACACTAGATCGACGGCACTTGCTGTGTACTCATGTGCAGAGTATGCTGCCTGTATGGGGGGGAAAGAATCAACCATGCAAGAAGCTGATCAGCGTTAAATGCTCCTGGTCGCTTATCACAGGGATGCCTCCGTCAACACAAACGGAAAACTTGTACATCCTAGCAGGAATTGCTCCACAGACATCCGTCGTAGTTGGCGAGCATGCAAGAGCGTAGGGCCAAGTTACCAATGTGAAGCACCCTATGACTGTACAGATACCTGCTGCCAAACCGCCTTAAATCCAGAGAGAGGTTTTCTTAAGCAAAGTCCAACACCTTGACACAGTCTCTCAGGAGGTTAAGAGAGTCGCCTTGTGGAAAGGAAAGACTTGCCATCAACCCAAGTAAAATATATCGGATTGAACTGGTAGCAATCTCCCACCTGGAGCTGACTCCTCATGGGCTGAAATGGCGAGGCCTCAATAGATTGAGAACCAGAACTGGGCCGATCTAAGTATCTTTGCAGAAGTGGGGCTATCTGAACGCCGTCAGGGCTTTACCTGTGATTGTGGAATGGCACCACAACAATGGAACACTCTTGGTCTGCCCATTGCTGGAGCAACAAGGCACAAACAAAGGACCTTGCGGAATTCAGTGAAGCAGCCAGACGTTGGACCATCTTTGGCTGGATCATATTGAGAACACAGGTTGGACACGATAAAAGATAAGAAGGGTGGGGAAAAATCAAATCGGCCAAGGCGTTATATGCTAATAGCATAATTAAGCATTTTGATGGTGATATTCAAAATTTGGGTTGCCCTTAAATGTACGGGAGTAACTTTTTAAATTCTTTATTTCAGCAATGTAAAATTTTATTTATGCTATCCTATTATAAGCCAAATTTTATGGAAAAGTCCTTCGGGAAAGGGGTTTTTCATTTTTTGGCGGGGGAAGTTGTGCGCGTTGTAAAAATCGTTTTTGGGACCGCCAGTTTGAAAATCGGTACGACCGATTTTAATTTTTTCCTGTCCCAATGTAGTGTGTTGATGTACACACAATGAGTTTGGGTAACAAAATCCACCGACAAAGTAGTTCTCAGAGGGGCCCTACCCCCTTATAAGCTTTATACACTAACGGAGAGGCGCAAGCCTTATACAACTTAATGTTAAAAAGCAAAACTTACAGTCTCGAACCCGGTCCCTCTCGGTGAAGACATGGGACTGGCGTGGAGACAGAGCAACGAGCACTAAGTGTGACGTCTTTTATCTGCAGAGTTTCAACTTAATTAAGTTTAACTTAATGCACGCTGGTTATTTCGAGTCTATATAATATATTTACTATTCCATTCAATCAGTTCTGTTCTCGACATAACGATTCGGCGATTGTGGCCTTCTTGGTATTAAGCGCAAATGTAGAGGTGGATATACGGGAGAGGACTGGTTCAATTCCTGGCTAGGTCATTGTTGATACCTTCTACTGTTGGAGGTGTTCTGATATTGCGATGAGTAAATACTGGACGGCCATTCGGGTTTTCGTATGCGTTTTCCTCGGCGCGATGAGCCTAGAAGGATAGAGGTCAAACACATATGATTTGATTGTGAATAGAAAGAAATGGTTATTGTCAGATACAATGTACTTTGTAAAATACTCGCATGTTATATTAGTTAAGGCCCAAGAGGAAAATCTGACAATCACCGCAAAAAGTGAGGTAGCGGTATCTTTGTTGTCAGATCTAGGAACAATTTCCCACTAACTCAAGGCAGTGGTCCGCTCCGTGATTTTTTTGTCAGGTACACTGTTAGAAATTTCCGTAATTTAAGAAGACAGATTTGCTCTAAAAAAAAAAGCATAAAAAATGTTAATTTACGGAAATATTTCAAAAATTTCTGGCAGCAAAATTTCCGGACTTTTTTTTCCGGAAAATTCTGTCAAAACACACATTTTTTTCCCATAATATGAGACACATTTCTGTAAAAATTACTGTCAAAGTTCCGTTAATTGACGGAAATTCTGTAAATTTACCCCAAAAAAGTCTGGAAATTCTGCTGCCAGAAATTTCCGTAAATTTAAGGAAAATTTTCTAACAGTGTACGTTTTGAAGCGCGTAAGGGACGTTAAGGGTATATCGTAAATTTATTTCCTAACAAAATAAAACACTCTCTAAAGAATGTGCTATACCAAATTTATGAAAATTAAACGTCGACAATATGCAGTATAATATTAGAGGATTATAGGAAGTAAAAGTTCTTGTAAGAATAAAACTTCAGAATGTATATATTTATTACAATTTCTCTAAAGAAAAAGACAATATAAAGTAACACATGGGTATTCAAATAGTATGGCTCTCTAATGAACGCCCATTTACAAAAGATGCAATGACAAAATGGTAGAGCGGTCCAATCGCTGAATGCAGAACAGTGAAACAAAATTAGATATACTTGTAACTTAGTAACTAGTAGATTTGAAATTAAGTGAGAGTTCCTGCATATTTCAATGGGGTGGATATTGATGTGACGGTTTAATCCATATGCATTGCCATGTTGAGACTAGGCCTCTGTTGCCATTGCAAAACATATTGTAGTCATGGTGCAAAGTTACTGCACAGAATCTACTTACTGGATACTGATGAATTTAGTTCTTACATTATGGTCTTTTAAAGCGGCACTGGCACCTTTTCACAAAATATGAAATTCCTGCAATTTCCTCGCAAATGATAGTCTAGGCCATTGTAAGAATAGCAATATACTTTACACATTAAAATAACATACCCAAAAGCAGATAGGGATATTAATAAGAGGCTAAAGGCATCCAGGTAATTTGTAGGCTAACTTGAAGTTTGCCGTAACTTTAATCAGCAAATGTGTCTATTGCATGGGTATCATAGACTCGTACTTATTGATATTAAAACCACAAACAGGAGGATGCCGTGGGAATCAACTCCAGCGTGTGTTTTGTGTTAAACGCCATTTCCGTCGTATGCTGAATAAATGTCGCCTGACGCAGCCGGAGTCATTTTATTATAAAATCGTTCTGTTTACCCATAAAGGCGCTGATTTGGTCTTAATCATTTCAGATGCGGGCTAATGTATATAAAAAGCTTTACAACCATGCACAAATATCAATCTTGAAAAATATTGAGGGCGCACTATTTTTCAAATGTGCTAGCGTCTCTTTAATAATAAAAGACTAATGTCATGGTTGGCCGGGATGTCAAGGATTTCATAATCCGCTTCGCGCTAACCTCTTTAATGGGTGGGTGACGAAATAAAACTTAGTTGCGTTATGTGTGTATTGATATAAGAATGCATCATTTCTCTTATGCTGTGATAAGGACTAATATTTTGCAGTGTAGAAGGTAAGTTGTGTTCAAATAACAATGTTTAATTAAATAATTGCTGATGTTTTCATCCTCATATCTCATTTGAAACACTTGGCTGAATCTTTTAAGTACGACTTGAATCAAATACAATGTTCATGCAGGCATAGCTATATCACTGTACATAATTCATATGAGTACCATAAATTGTTATACCTGTGGTCATTAAAATAAATATCCCCTTACCTCTCACGGTGAATGGACCGACCTAAAACTTTGAATGAGGTGTTGCTCATTTAGAAATCTACCATAATCCTAAAACGCTCAAGCTTGAAATGGTGATCAAGTCAAAGATTGATGCTAGTCCTACGCATTAACAGATTACCAATCGTGTACGCACATGAATTAAGATACACCGGTATTTGGAACACTGTCGACAAGTTAGAGTTGCCATATCATATTTATTGCACAGTAGCGTTGGACCAGACCAAATCGCAAAGATTCTAATACTGTCTAGAAAAGGTTCCTGCTCAAATATGACACCAAAGATGGGACAGTATTCTGCATTTCACAGGAGTACAACTAAAGCACACTATTCGCATTCCAGTTCAGGGGTCCGTTCGCGAAACTCAATCGTAAATCTACGCGCATACTATGTTATGCTTGGGTGGACTGATTTATCCAAAGCACTGTGACACTAGTAAAAAAGGGGGCTATTATGTAGGACATACGCATGAGGTAGTATACACGTAGGGTTACGCATAGTATGTATGAGTTTCGCGAACGGACCCCAAGTTGGTTATCCAACTCTTTTCCAAGACTCTAAAAGCATGTGTTTGAATTCATAATGCATCTGACAAGGAGAATAGTATCTACTATTAACAAAGTTGATTTCTTAATATCTATATAATTTTACCTTGAGAACAAAGAATTACACCAATATCGTTGAGGTACTTACAGGCATGTGTTTTCCATTATGTGTAACACAAGACCTCACAATGTAGATGACAACAAATGCTAGTATACCTGCCAAACAACACGCAGCAAAAATTGACCCAAAGCAAGATAGTTCTGAAAAAAATACAATATATAGGTTCAACTTCGAAATTACTGAATAATTAGAAAAAATAGATTTTGGATTCATTCTTTTTGCTTCCTTTGCTAACCTCTTTAAAGTGGAATACTAAATTTAGAGCCATATTGGTTACAAAGGGTTTCTCTAGAAAGTGGGTCATCTGTTTAGCTAATGACAAAATGTGCAGGTCCATATCATTTTGAAAACGAAAGAGGTAATAAAGAAATAAAAACGTTTCAAAATTTCAACCAAACATCATTTTAATGCAATATCAAGCAAATTGACCAAGAAAAAATTACCATATATAAGTTGTGTTTTTTCCAAAGTGCACTCTGAATCTCAAGCAATCTAGTAGCCTTTTTAATTCACTAAACCTGGAAATTTAAATCATTGTTTCTCATTTTTTTACTTTACACGATGTTAATAGTTGTCAATACTACACTATACTATTATTTCAAAAGTGAAACCGCGTTTTGTTGGCTTACTGCGTCTGCTCTCTGAATTGCCTTTATTTTATCGACACTTATCTAGATCAAGATAAAATGAACAGTCATCACAAAGAGTAAACTAGAATGCAAGCCGGTTCCTTAAAATATGAACTCAGATTACAATGCACATTGTCCCTAGCGGTTATGAAAACCAAATGTCTTTACTTGCGAACAGATGTTTGCTCTTAATCTTAGAGGACAAAAAGTCAAAAACGATGATATTTGGCCATTTTTTTACATTTATTCCTGATTTACAGATACTAAAAGTGAGTTTAAATGACTTAAAAATGTTGGTTAAGCTGTTACCTTTAGATGTGGCGATCTCTGTTGGCACATCTACTCCAGGCGTTACCAATATTTCAACCGGGTCACTACGCAAATCTCCAAACACATTGACCACTGTTACACTGTAAGTTGCCTTGGGAATAAGACCATGTAAGGAAACTTTGTTCTGGCTAGTTCGAATAGGCATTTGTATCCTTTGATAGTTTGGAGTTAAATTGATCTCGTACAGATTTACTTGTTGGTTGACGTGATTCCACTGCAGCGTTACCGTTGAATTGGAGATCGAATGAATCAGTATATCAGATACAGATCTTGGTCCTACATGAAAGATAATATAATACAGTACTTTACTTTAGATTACATTTGTACTTGGAAGTACAAATCAGCAAATTTAGACAATTAGGCCAGTGGAATCTTATTTCACTTAGAAGTTAACTCGACAGGAAAAATATTTTGGAACCACCAAATTGATCACTCAAATAAGCATATGGTAACCGGATTTACATTTTGTGTGAAGTACAATATAATGTTCGTGTTAAAAATATTTTGCGCTTTACCAGAAAATACATTACATAGGCCCTACGTCCCAAGATAATTAGGAGGAATATCCTAGAATGAGGTTTGTCACTAATGATTTTGACGGCGAACCATACATAGAAACAAAGGGGCCAGAGGACTTCTTTTTAGCGTATAGCTGGTATTAATTTTATTAAAATACCGAGTACTATAGAACTAAGGTATGAGTTCGTAAATTAAATTGAAATTATAGGAATAAAATAACTTTAAGGATGTGAAAGGCGAATATCTCTAATCTACTGACTGAAAATTCAGCATTTGACTCTATCCGCATTTTTGCTCCTGGAGCATGATGCACCTGCCATCATAATAAAATCTTGTCACTCTAAAAAAGTCAAAAGGCACTGTTTGGATAAATCATGCATGGATAAATCATGCATGAAAAATATTTATGTACAGTTTTTTGTACTGCAATTGGCAAAAATTCCATAATGCAATTAATTCTTTTCTAAAATGCAAGTGCAATGATGCAAGTGCAATCTACTTTTACTAATTTCAATTTAACAAGGACCACAATGAAAATAAGTGTACGTAAATGTGTACTTTTTGTGTTTTATTAGGCCAAGAAAAAAAAATTGGGGAACAGCGCATTATTCTTTTAGGTCACTTGAAATTTTATTTTGAAAAATTTTCAAAAGAGAAATTAAATTAGGCCGCGAATCGGCCGAAAAAGTTGGCCAAAAATGCAATTAAAAAAATTCCCGCATTTCGCATTAGCATTTTCTAAAAAAAAAGCCCTTTTTGCATTTGCATTTTTCACATTTCTTCTGAGACAAACTTTTGGTTTTTTTACCTTACATTAGTAACTTACTTGTTGTAACTGTGGTTTGATAATAGGCTCCCATTTCATTGGATACGACACGAATGTGGTAATGCTTTGTTGGTTGCAGCGATTTGAACTGATATCTCAGGGGCCAGGCATCAAAGACAACATCAGTGAAGACGTCACTGTGGTCCGAATAGATGAGAACAACGAAACCGCGATCAGCTGATTCGTCATCAGTCGCCTTTACTTGTGGGGTTGGAATACGGCATAACAATGAAACGCTCGTCGACGTTACATTGGTGAGTAAAATTTTTCCTTCTGGAAGAGATTCTGAAGGCATTGAAATAAAAAAAAGGGTTAACAAATTAGAGAACAGATGAAAAACATAACAATGACCACTGCATGTTATTATTATTATAAGTTGTAAGTTATTAAATGGCTTGATACTGTGTTTAGTCAAATTAACGTGAATGTGCAAAATCGTTAGTCAAAATCAACTCCTTTGTTGCATATCCGGGACAGAAATCCAGGATATTGAAGAGTATGTGTTCTAGACTCAATTTTGTCCTTGATGGGATTTACGGCTGTCATAAAATATATTTTAAGCAAGATAACCTCTGAAGAATATTCTTTAAATAGAGGATGAAAAACAGACCGTTATAAAAACAAAACCTCCGTTCTTGAAATAGAGGTTGAAACACAGACCGTAATAAAAACACAAATAAGGACCGTGGTCCTAAACAGATCGTCCAATTATGTGGTTAATATGAGCCTGATCTGTCATCTATTATAATTTATAATAGTATTTGGGTGCCAATTATTTGATACTTATCTTCACTTATGACGTCATAGTTACGTCATATTTGGAATATTTGTATTAACTTAAATACCAATAGAAAGAAGATACACAATATGCTATCCTGTGGTACCACATTTTGTAAGTATTGGATGGTGGGAGAATCCAAGGAGTGTTAATCACCCTCCTGGCACAGGTAGAGGAGGGTAATAAGTGTAGGAAACACTAATCAATTAGATGAACATTCTAGCCAATATCATTGAACTAAATAATCTTATGTAGTCGGTGGCCATAGGCTAGTTGACTGTGTAAATGCTATTGGAATGGTTAAAAAATGGTTTAACCCAATGCATCTCTGATTTGCATTAAAGGAGCTCCATGCCATTTTCTCTTGGCGAGGCGCAAGATTAATAAATACCTTCAAGTTCATCAAAATGAAGTACCAATGTTCAGCACTTTTTGATTAATGAATAAATCTGCTCTTAAAGAGACGCGAGGACATTTCCAGAAAGAAGCGCCCTCAAGTTTTTTGCATATTTGGAATGCTTACCATGTATTAGATCACACCTGGAGTGAATAAGCCGAATACGCTGTCTTTATGTAATAATATGATGATTTAGTATTTTCTGTCGTGCACGACAGAAATTCAAAGCATGGATTTCCATAGGGACGATTACGGTAACAGCCAAGTTCATAACAAGGTTTGCGGTTTTCTTTTGTACTTGTCTGTCCAAAACCTTCGAAACGTCCTCAGTAGGTGATCTACGACCGATCAACATTGCAATTTGAGAGAAAAACCGTATCCTCAAAAAATCTCCTCCTGTCAATAAGATGCATTCCCAACTGGTGAGTATTTTAAAAATAGCTTTAGTCCATATGTACACTAAAACAGATCCATTTGCGGGGTCTCTCCTGAGACAAATTGCATCCTCCAAAGCTCCTCTGTCACTTACATGTACTACCTATGTATGAAACCATACATGTACTAATTATATTCACATTTGCGACGTGGAATGAAATCCAAACGAAAATGTGCCTTATTATAAATTACGGCTATTGCTCAATGCCAACAGAAACCTTACATAGGAATTGAATAAACATAGTCATATCTGTATTGGCCTATTTTCAAGAAGAAGCGTAGTATATAGCATGTCCTATTGTAATCAGATTATTATTGGAATTGGGCATGACATCCTTGGGGTGTGCATAGAGTTACGGTCCCTTCTTTTCACACATTTCCACGCAAAAATCCTCTCAGAGAACGGAATCTCATATATTTGCCTGTAATAAAATACTCTAATCGCTTTCACAACCAATTATTCAGTGCATGCTATTTTTAAAGAAGTAATATTTTTTTGTTGGACAATTAAAACAAGTACGGTGCGTTTCGTTAGTCCACGTAATGGAATCAACTCCCTTTGTGACACTTAAGTCTATAACCTTGTGATTTTCATTGATGAAAGCTGATGACTTCTATTCAATTTTAAAAATGGTGGGCACTTTTGGTGAAATAGCAGCTTTACTAAACTAAAGTTCCATCCAGTAGCTTAAAATAATCTGTAATAGCTTGGTACTATCTTTCTTTCGTAGTGTTTTTGTCAGCCTCCCCATATTTCCACTTTTGCAACAGAGCGAGCCTGAGATACCTTCTCAGTCTGTTTGTTACCATATTTTACTGCTTGTTGCTGAGAGGCAAGCGATGCAAAGTGTCTTTCTCAAACAGAAACACGCTGTTTTGGGCGGGTTGACACCCCAAGACCTCCATATCATGAGCTTAACGCTCTTTCTCTTTGTTGAACTAAACAGGGCCTGATGGAGGCACAAAAGTGAAGAACGGCCCACAAGTGAAAATGCATGAAAAGGTAAAAAAGCCGTAACAACCAATAGTTATATCAAGTGTCTTGGTATCCCACAGACCATGCATTAAAAATCCTATCATGAGAAAAAAAAACAGACCTTTAAGGGTCCAGACCCCGTAGGTCCATGGTTCAAGGTCTCACCATGTCCAAACATGTATACCAACACTCACAAGAAATCCACCTTATGGAATAGGAATGCAGAACTCAAAATACAATTAAAAGTTCTGATCCAGAATACGCTGCATTGCCCTCTGTTTCGACGGCATCAATGTCCGGAGTTGAGATGAAACTCGGTGTTTGACTTTTGATTTTGACAGCAAATGGGGTGTTTACTCACTAATGATCTTGTAATAGTACTGGGGAATGGCTGCCTTCATTCATGGGTTGATTTTGATACTTCTAATTCTATTGCTGGCTGAAGAAAGAAGCCTCTTTATAACCCACCATTCTTCTGTGCTCAGAGGATCAATGCCCAGAGGAACATGGCACTTTTAGAAGTGTTCATCATCCCTACGGTGAAGGATGGTTTTTGTCTCGAGCAATCCGACTAAAAGTAGACTTCCACTTCCGTGAATGTGGTGTGATTTCCTGCATTATTCCAGGGAGAGGCATATTCCATAAGAGAGTGATTGAGGCTTTTTCGAGAAACGGTCAAATAAATGCTTGATTGTGTGTTAGAAGATTCCTCCTGCCTCGACCTATAAATTCAGCGCTAGGCTGTTTCTTGCAATTTCTGAGATGTGCTGTGCTCATGCACAATGTGTTGGTGTTGTGACACACCAAGAAGATTTTTAAGTTCGGTGCATTAAGTAAAGGGTGAGGATATTCTTGTTTCTTTCCTCTGATGGTCAAACTTGGGTTTTTAAATGTAACACATCACCTGGAATCCAAGCATCAAAGCTGTTTCAGATCTCGCTGATTTTTTTTTTTTGCCCACTGGGGTACTGACAGGTCACTGTCACTATGTTCTTATAAAGTTGTCGATCACCAGCAAGCAGTGAAGATCATTCTCCCATATCCAGGAAAAGCACTGGTCCAAGAATATGGCCCTGATTGTACACAGAAATGGGCTTTTTGTGAATGTTCACGATTCTGCACCACTAAAAATCATGAAACTGGCAATAGGTCATGGTACTATGTGTACTGGAACCTGCTGCTTCGTGACTCTCAGCATATTTTGGGATTGAAGTATTAGCAAACTCACTATAGTCACTCTCTGCAGACTGCTGTGAATTCGTAATATCCCCTTATGCTACATGAATGGCACTTCTTTCTCGGGTTTCTGTCTTCTCTGTGTTTAGGCTCTCTGTCTCTGTATAGCGCCATATGAAGACATTTATAGCTCTACTAACATCCTGGATGAAGTGGATTAAGGCATTTACTATGTCCTTTGCTTTTAACAAGCGCATACCTAGTGCTGGAGCACTGCCATAATGTAGACAATTTTGCGACATTCCTGTTTGGGCGCTTCTTATTCTAGTAATTGAGTACCATCTGGCAAAACCTTTGAACGGAAGTACCTTCTTGTAACTAAGGAACCCTGTGGACTTTTTGGAACAATACTGCATCTCCGTCAAACGTTTGTTCCAATCACTTTCTTGGTTACTGGTGTTTGCGGCGGTGGCAATGTTTCGGGTCTTTACATCATATCAATCCAAACTTTGATTTCTTCTCTAATTGCAAGTCGTATGCATGCTCGGCACCAGTTACAATCTCCTTCCAAACGCTTCTGGTTTTATTTCCCCCTCCCTTTCCTCCTACTCAGTTTAATTTGAGCTTCGTGTATGTTCCGAACGGTTTTGGACGCATTTACTATTAGTACTTACCTGCAGTGACCGTAAGTACTTGTGGATTACTGGTTGTCCGATGATGCTCCCCGTTCCACTAATAGCCCTACTTTAAACACATAGGAAGTCCCTGGATCTAAGCCCATCTACACTGTAACTATTGGTAGTCTTATCTAAAATTCGCATTGTGTGCAGTATCTCGCTATCAATTTTTCTGTAGGATAACCGATACTGGTCGAAGACACCACCTCCAGACTGCCATACCAATGTGGCTGAAACAGGTGTCAGCGTACCAGGCGCGACCGTCAAACTACCTGGACTGTTTGGTTCTGGAAAACAATTGGTAATGATAATGATGAAGACGCTTTAGATCATTAAAACAATTCTCAAACATCCAAATAAAACTCTCATAAGCGGGCCACATAAATAAACCCTGTTAATTCTTCTTGATCAATTATTCGACCACAACCATACATATACCGGTGTCACGAACTATAGTGCCATACATTGTAGAGTCCCACCGTCCTCAGTCTATTGTGTTCTCCATTTTGTACTGCTCACATTTATTTCAGCACTATATTTAATAGTATAATAGTATGGGGGATTCCTAGTTCCTGGCACCGGTTATCACAGACCTAATATTGCAATGTATTTTCAACCCATTTGCTAACTTGTTTGTAAACAAGCACTTGTCTGCTTGTTTTAAAAGAATGTCAAATGCATGACATTGAAGGTTTCCTTTGCAGCGAAAACAAGAAATGCGCTTCATTTGGGATATATTTTTGCTCAATATGTTCGCTTAACGTAGCGTATTAAACTGGGACATTGCTAGATTAAAAAGATATGAAATGGTCGGGAGTTTCCGTAACCTGACCCATCTGACACACTTTTTGCTAACACACTCATGGATTTGGAAACCTTCACAGAATAAACCCGCTTATTCCGTGAAGGGTTTTCTGAATTCATAAGTGTGTCAGAAAAAAGAGTGTCAGATGGGTCAGGTTACGGAAACACCCGAAAATATCTGTAAGCACTGCTTTTAAAAGTTGCTACATGTGAATTGATGTGAGGTAGTACCGCTTATTTATTCAAGACACACAGGGGGAAAATACACAAACTAAAATATTTTGCTTGTAGCCATACATACTTGTTCGTTGTCTAGTGTCCAGTTGCACTCCAATGCCGGTTATTACAACTCTAATATTATATTTAATTCCTGGAAACAGTCCTGCCAACGTCATAGTGGCAAAGGTCTCTTGTCTATTGATGGGATAATACACGTGGTCTGATGCCATTGGTACCCTGCTGCCGACATTCCACACATAGATAAGATAGCTAGATGCATTCTTATTCATTGTTTGAGCCCAGGTGATTTCGATCTCCGTCATTGTGAAGTGCCGCACAAAAATACGGTTGTTCGGTACCTGAACTAAATAAAAGAAAATACAAGTTTGTTTCATCAACCAACATGTGTACATGATGTGATATTGAAATGTGTAGCATCTGTAGCAGTCTGAAATTGGCAATGGTAGCCAAAGAATGTGCCAATATGGACTTCGGTCAGTGGTATGCCCAGGATCTTTTGAGTGGGGAAAAAAGAATAACACCCCTCCCTGAATCAGTCCTGTATACCCAAGATTTTGGAGACGTGTAATGAACCTACAAAAAATGGGAATGCAATGGAACTCGAATAGGTGGGCACAAATTAATATACTTCAACTTCGTCATGTATTTCAATCTACGTACCACTCATCAAAACAATGAGCTCAGTGGCAGGTGGGCCTGGTGTAGCTAGGAATATTGTATAATGGGTGCCTGGTGGGTTCAGGGCCGAGCCCCGGTGGGGTCCCAGATTGCGAACCCCCCTCCCCCTTTTTTGTTTTGGTTTTATATGTTTAAATGTCTTCCGAGGTAGTCTTGCCCGATTTTGTAAAATTTTACGTGTCACACCTGATCTTTAACCTTTAATCTGTACTTTGTGTCGGCAATACCGGCTGGCAAGCGCCATGACCTGAATTCTTTCAAGTGAACAAAGCTCATCTTTAACCGACGAAATCAAATACAATGCCCCGCCGGCTAGCTTTTACAAATTTTACTGACGGACCCATAAGTCCCCTACAGACATTACACATGGGATAAACTATATGCCCGATATATACTTTCGGACAGTACATACAGTAGACTCCTATACACGAAACATTAGTTTCACATTGTAAACAAGATTGCATTTTCGGGAAACAATGCAAGAGTAAAAAGCTTTTTAAAGGAAAAAATTTAAATTGGTTTATATAAAGTTATTGATACCTTCAAAATGCCGCAATGCTCAACAGAAGAGTTGCGCTTCGACATGGGTTTTGTCTCATCGTGCATATCCCTAACGTCCCTCAACGCATTTTAAATTCAACTTTTGAAAAACATCAAATAATCGGTGCCTGCCTTATTGGGGAAATTTCCCCTAGATCTAAAAGATAAATAACGCTACTTTCCCTTTTTGCGAGATGTTTCCTCTAGGGACGAATAGGGATATAAGATCATACTTTCCTAAAAATGGCATTTAAAAAAAATAAAACATGATTCTAAGAAAAGTAAAATATCAAACCTAGATTGCGTTCAAGGAAAAAATCTAACCAAGCTTAGTTTAATAAATCTGGGCTAAAGTATATTTTTGCATTGGATTTTTTGCACCTTATAACGATTCTCATCGACTTTGGCCGAAGCCCATTTATTAGTCAATCTTATTGTGAAATGCCAATTATTTTTTGCTCACTTTCCTAAACTTTCCATGCCTTTAATTCCTTAAAAATTTGATGTAAAACCACCTCGTAATTTTTCGGATGAAGGCTATGATTATACCTTATCCTAGGACATGGGCGTGGATATCTTGGTACAAAATCTGTAAAAACAACCACATTTAGAAATGTTTTGTATAATTGCACAATCCCTTAAAATTTGCACTTGTATGTACAGATAGGTACCCTTAATGGATTAGAACACATGGGGAATTCAAATATCACAACCTTTTTTTTTATCAGACGCTCAGTCTGTATATTGGAATTGGTTTACTTTTGATGGTCCAAAATGTTGGCGCAGAAGACAGTACGCGTGCATGTATTATTGGTAGGTACTAATGCCTTTTTGCATTGGTGAGTGGAATTTGAACTTCTGTTAACGGTTTGATAGAGGGAGCGGTGTTTTTGGAGCGATAACTTTGATATGTTATGTGTTGAAGTCTTTTTCCAGGGCCCGAAAGGCTTGTTGTTGTGTTTTGGTGGAGTAAAAAGGTAGATTTTTTGGATGATTCTGAGGCAAGTTATTTTCAAGAAATGAACGTCCATCTCGTTTAATTTGAAATGTGTATGTTTTTATTTTGGAATCAGTAGTACATTTGGTATTATCTGACGTATGTTGTAAATGGCATCTCCTGGCTTCCCTTGTTGTAAATCCCCAAGTTTTCACAACCCGTTTCCGTTACAAGTCACGGGTAAGTCGGGATAAAGGAAGGAACTAGGGGTGCCATTTGCCACTTTATAAGTCCAAAACAATCACATTATGAGTTGTCTTAGAACCTAGTTATAGTGGTGTCATTTGTCACTTCTACAAGGTCAAACCGAAAGCAATGGGAGTTGACTTTGAGCTTAGAAAATAGGGATGTCTTTTTGCCGCTATTACAAGGTCACAATAATCACAATAGTAAAATGATATAATTTTGAGCTAGGCGGTTTGTATTGAAGTGCTATTAATATTAACCTCATTTGATCTACTGCATGTTAACCTATAAACTTTAGGAAAGTCGCGTGAATTGGCAAAAAACCTTCATCTGTAAAGAGAACGCCCGTCAGGATTAAGATAATACCTCATTAGAAACTTTGGTTTACGGGATGTTACCGACACTGAGGGACGTAGATGCATAGTTTGCAATGCGCCCATCCACCTGTTTACACAGCTAATGCTACGGAAAAACAAACAAATGGCTGACCGTGTTGAGGAAATAATGACAATTAAAGCATTTTGTTTATGTTCACTAGATCGATCGATCTATCTATCTATCTATCTATTATCTATCTATCTATCTATCATCTATCTATCTATCATCTATCTATCTATCTATTATCTATCTATCATCTATCTATCTATCTATCTATCTATCTAGCTATCTATCTATCTATCTATCTATCTATTATCTATCTAGCTATCTATCTATCTATCTAGCTATCTATCTATCTATCTAGGCTTTATCTCATCTCACACCACACGTTTCTATCTTCTGCTACTCTCGCCCATGTTACGCCAATATATGATGTTATGCCATCTCTCCTTTTCTGTCTGCCTCTCCTTCTTTTCCCATTCTTGGTTGCCATTCTAACAATCTCTTTGTCCATCATTCTGTTTATCATTTCTTCTGGCAACATGTCCAGCCCATCTCCATTTTGATTGTTTGACTCTTCTCAAATGTCTGCAACACCAGTCTGCTCTCTGAGGTTGAGCACCTTACTTTGTCTCGCAGTGAGATGTGCAACATTTGCCGTTTCAAAATCATAATTGCCTCCTGAGGCGAAGTGTACGGTTTTCTAGGTATTTAGTTAATGACGATGTTTCGGATCCATACGTCATTGTTGGAAAACTACCTTTGGACGAGAGAGGTATTAAAGGGGGATGGCCCGATTTGAGGATATGAAGTTTTTTCATCTTGATAGACTGTCCTTCACTCCAAAACCCCATCTGTAAAGTTTCACGCCGATATTTCAATCCATTTTGATGCGAGAGCTAAAAACGTAATTTTATAAGCCCCATAGAGTTACTCTGTAAAATTAATATTGGTCGACCAAAATGTCGCATATTTTCGCTCAGAACTTCCAAACCAAACATCCTTTGGCTCTAAGATTTCACAGGATAAATAAATGAGAAAAATAATAGCTTTCTTCAGATACCAAAATGCTGACCACTTCGGTAAAAATCTGGGGCTTCTGGGGACGAGGCTATTAGCGATCGGGGCCATGACCTTGAACCTCAATGGAGAAAAACTATCAGACCTCCGATTTGCAGATGACGTTGCCCTTACTACCTCAACAGTGAAGGACATGGAAACACAACTTATGACTTGAATAAAGAAAGCAAGAAGGTGGGACTAAAAATGCATAAAGGAAAAACAAAGTACATGGCAAACTTTGCAACAGATGAAAAGATCATCATTGAAGATCAAGAATTGAAAGAGTTGAGGAGTATAAATACCTGGGCCAAACACTGAAGTTAAAGGACTGTTCGAAGGAAGCAAAGATGAAAAGGCTAATAAAAGCGTGGATGGAGCGACTTTGAAGATATAAAGAAATCTTATGTAACAAAAATATCTATATCACTCAGAAGGATTCACTAGATATCATCAAGAAATGGTATTTCCAAAAATTTCAGTTGATTCTGATGTTGCGTTTTGATATTATGATGGAATTAGTTGTATCGCACTGCACCATAAGGCCACTTTGTGGAAATTTCTGTCCGTTTACGGACAGAAAATACAATTATTACAAATTTCTTCCAGAGGAGATCGAATTTGCACATAAGATTAGGCACACATACTATACTTGGGCCATATTATATAAACATTTCAATTTCATTGAGGTAAATCGGAGGACGAGGCTGTGGATCACGGAATCCCCTTTCATAATAATAATAATAAATTTTCTTATAAGGCGCAAAATCTTCCAAAGAACTCAAAGGCACATCAGTAACATGAAAAAACAGACACACACAAAAAAAAAAAAAAAACACATTAAATCTGTGAATCAGGAAAAGCTTGATGAAAGAGATGGGTTTCAACTTGTTTTTTAATTTAATATATTTATATTTGGTTCAATTAATTATTACTGTGTACTGCATGAATTGCTCGCTTCGGTTGCAAGAAAATAGGTGAAGCTTCATGGAATTCTGGCTAGATTCTGCTCAGTTCCATCTCCCCGAACACGTCTCTCATCTTGACAGGGACACCAAGGACGGACAGACTACATAATGTCACGAAAATGACACGTAATGCCTTCGATATATTTTAGACTCTTAAGATGTGTCAAATAATTCAGGCCATACAGCTACTCTTATTAGGTTGTGTGAGTTGTGACCAGAACGTTTAGCAGTGGCGCGGGAAGGCCGTGGCAAAAAGCGCAAAATCCATATTCATTTAACGAAAATGTTAAAAAAGGAAGCATATGCACTAACCTTTAAGCATAACATGAAAGGAGCAAGTGGCTGTGTTTCCAGATAGATCTGTGGCTGTATAAACGACTGCTGTGTGCCCTAATGAAAAATGCTGCCCACGCTTATGCGTTGACGTCATTTGAGGGGTACCTGAAACAGATAAGTCATATTTATTCTGTAATCTGACTGTGTAGTCTAGATTGCGGACCTGAAATCAAGATTTAAACACTTAACCAGGTTCAAACCCCTCCGGGCAAGGTAGATTGTCTTATTCAGAGATTTAGGACAAACAACTGTTTTCGCCCACATTATTCTATCACCTCGTAACAAAAACATTAAGCTGGTATCGGGATTCAACGGCAATTGACATGTAAACTAAACTGTCACAATCTCATCGGGTAGGTCTATTATTATCATTTATTTTATTGCACACACCATTTCTTGTTCATTAGAATAAGTGACACATCATGTATACATGATGTATCGTGATGGGAGTGCAAGAAAGTCGTATCTGCATATTTGCTATTTTGCAGGAAACGCCATTTTTGTCTTCAAATTTCTTTTCTTCTCTATTGTGTTCTAATGGCTCCTTTCTTTCATAAAAATGTTTCTACTCGCTTTGAAACTATAGCTTAAACTTTTTATACGTGTTTACAAAATCAAGTAGTATATCGAAAATGTGGTGTTAATTTATAGCAGATGTACTCTCTGTACAAATCACTGGAGTATTGTTTCAACTGAAAGCAAAGTATTGCATGGAAATGTGTCACTTGTTTAGGAATTCCTGTTGCTAAAGATCCTACCATCCTAGTGATAAATAAACCTCATCAGAATACAAACACATTACGCATATCTTAGAATATGATTTACTTACCCTTTTCCTTAACGCGAAGGATATGCCAATAATCTTTATGATCGGAAAAAAAGATCATGCTATTTTTATGTCTATCAATGTCACTTACAATTTTTTCTGCAGATTTGTCTTATGGTATGATTCCCAGAGAAGGCGTCAATGTCCACAACATTGCATCAAAGGTGATTTGATTTATTGACGTTCAAGACTGTAATCGTTATCTGTTAGAACACCGTCAAAGCTTGCAGTTCTTGTTAAACAATGCGTCGAGCCGCTAAAATTGAGATTTACCTCAATGCCACATTAGCAGCTGTATTCTTTTGACCAAATCAGTATCGAGGACACCAATTTGAGGCAAGTGAATATTTTGACACGCCTGGATAATCACTACGTAGGGCTTAAGAAGTTGAGTGAGGTAGTTATTTTGCGCTCGGTATTGGTCTTTGTAGGATTCTTATTAAACTTATGGAAGTGCTGCATTTTATTATAAACTTAAGTGACCAAGGGGTTTTCACTGTCCCGTTGGTAGCCCCAAGGGGTGGGGGGGGTCCATGGGCCCCCCAAGGAAAGCCACTTTCCCGCGGACTTTTTGTACGAATTTAACCACTGTGAAGGGTCCTAAGACAACCCAAAATCAGCAATAAAAAAATGAAATTTGTTATTTGGGCTGCAAATTAGGGCCCAAACCTTGTTTCCCAAACACGCGAAAAATGGGCAAAAAGACGGAAAATTCAATAGCCTTGCGCTTACATCAAACTTTTTGAAAACTTTATTTTATGTTGATATCTACTCTAGAAGACCCAAATTACTATATTTAACAAAAAACTTGAGATTTTAGGAATCCTGTATTTTTAACGGGTGTGCAAAATCCACATCATTTTCCCACACTTTGTACAGTAAAACGGTTTATAGGCACGTCCACAATGAAATTGTTTGTTTTCACACATAAAGGGTGTAAGTAATTTTTATGTACTATATTTGTTTTACTATATGTTGTGGTGAACATTATCAGCACAAAAAATTTGCTTTGGTTCTTTTATTTTTTTTATATTCTCAGTTGACTTCCGTAGTGCCAAGGGGGGGTCCCTGGGACCCTCACTAATTAACTCATTAACGGCTGCCGATTTATTTTTTTGGTATGAAAAGAAGCGCATTTAAAATCTGACAATTACAAAAAATGTTGGCGCTAAAAACATGCGTAAAGCGACCAGCGCGAAAACAAATTTGGAGGGTCCCTAGGTCACTTAAGTGTTAAGATAGAGTTTTATACACAAATTGACATCCCGTTCACTTTTAGGTAATTTCCTGCAAACGTCACTACTTCTTACTACTAAACGGCACACCGCAACGATTGGCTAGTCAACGCAAGAGTGCTATTGGCTAATTTCAGTCCAATCAGACTCACGGGAAAACGACCAATCAAAGTAAAACACAATATGAACAGAGCTCGCAGCTAATTACACCGGGACAGAGACCTCGGTAAACGCGCAATAAGACTCCATGAAGGGGAATATCTTGTCCTAAATAGGAAGGACAGTAGTGACGTTGTGATAGTGCAGGATTAGAGGCGGTGAGCTTCTGTTGAAACCCGAAAAAGACACTATTTGTTATAAACTAGGGAGGTTTTTCCTCAAAAGGGATTATATTTATTCTATTTTATACCTCTCGCATGAATGGAATCGTCAAAAACTTTAATGAAGCGACACGAATAAAAAAACTCCCTTAATAGAACAAAACGCATCCCAATCTTGCAATTTAAGTACTATACCTCTGTTATCATCCAGTATGGGCTACCAAATTTTAAAGCGACATAATGCATAAAACTATTCAGACATAATGAAAGGACCCTACTGAAATCACTTCCACAAGTTTGAAACAGTTGGGATTTACATTCTGTAAAAACAGTACACAGAAGAATTCCAGAGGAAGGTGGCAGTTTCGGGTTGGTCAATTTCTGGAATAGAAAACCAAGGTGTTCACTCCCGACAGAATTTACAGTGTATCTCGCATGTTTTGTGACACAATTTCAAAAAGCATTCAGACCAGGATTCAGGCATTGTACTTACGCTTGTAGTAAGATATTGATCTGGCAAGTGAAAGGTGGATTAGCCGGGATTAGCCACACATACAATAGCAATGGTCTGTGAGCTGATTAATGCATGCTTTTCAGTTTGGTAAATGCTGGCAGTAATGTCAGCATCCTTTTTCCAGAATGCCACGAACTGCCACCTCCCCCCTCTGAACTTTTCCTGTTTTTACTGTTTTTACATAATGTAAACATCCAAATGTTTCCAAACTGGTGGACGTGATTTCAGTAAGCCGTCCTTTTCATTATGTCTGAATATTTTTTAGGCCATTATGTCCCTTAAGCATGATATAACAGGTGATTCGTTTTGACTTAGAAATATTTGTATTAAATAAGTTACAATTTTTATGTTTTACACTTTTAACGTGTAACTTTACATTGGTTTAAGATATTTATTCAAATAATTGTTAGCTTATAAACGGTTTACAAATTTTAAAACGTTGAGTACTCACCTTGGTTTTTAAGATGTTTAACGAAGTAACTGGTTTTTTACTATCTTATATGATTACCACTTAAGTCCCTTATGGTGTTTTTCACTCACGTTGGCACAGAAACCATCCTGAAAATGGCTAACATCACATCAAATATTCATGTGCTCGATTACATCTCAAAGAATACGAATAATATATACCTGAGTTATCACGAAACACTGGTGTCCGCCATGTTACCGGTTTTTCTATCTCTCTGTCGCCCCTACAGTTTCTGATATGTCGTCAGGACACAGAACACATACATGGTCCTTCTTTATCTGTAGCAGGTATATGAAATACTTACAGGACATCGCCGGATAGGGTTAGAAGGAGGCCCTCTATAATCATCTAGTTTAATTTCAGCACAATTTTGAGTTGGTGTTTTAACAACTACTTCTCATGTACGCAAAGGTGTTTTTTTATCCCAAAATACACTTATATAAAGAAAGAATGAGAAAAGTCTGAGAAACTTCAGGGGCATGCTCTCTGGAAAAAGCAAAGCTTAGAGCATGCCTCCATTTCATGATCATTTAATTCTTATATGAAGAAACAGGACGATGTTGCATAGCTTCCCCTTGTTATGAGCTTGTCATTGACGCCTATAGAATATAGACCTTTTGTCCTCATAAGCTACAAAGAAGTACATGAGGCAGCCCTTTTAACAACACCAAATCCTTATTGCTAATGCCTGCAGAATTTTGATTATATAACCGTCCTTTACACCAAGCAGACTCAGGAATACAACACAATGGCCCATGACCGCGCTATTATATCATGACAAGTTAACTACACTATGAGCTAAATAATTACATCCCATGCGCAGTTCACTACTTTCATTCACCATTGTAATTGAGCAAATACGTCGCCTGTATTTTAGTATGATTAATGATACCCAACAGCATGGTCCAGCTGTTTTGTTAACATGTGCTCATCCAGGCTACTGAACTGAGTCCCTTGTAGATGAGCATGCCTTTACCGCATAGTGATGTGGTATTGGTTTGTATGTAATAGGTGTTGTTGTTGTTTTTTGGGCAATTCCATTTGTGTCCGGCCCCCCAGAAAACAAAAATGCAAAAATGAGGTCTTTCCCCAAAGAAACCAGAACGCCACTCATATATGTGTTGCTAAATACTATATCGCACATCCTGCAACGTCGCGCCATTGTGGTTCTTGAGGGGGAAAGGGTTCAAATATGTGAAATACAATTACCCATTGAACAAACCTGTATTATAAAACTTTACATAAAACCGACTTTTTGGAATTTATGTAAAAGTGGGATTTTTTTGAAAAACAGCAAAAGTACACTTTGAGGCAGGTCGCTTATAATCAACGTTTCAAGTTCATCCGTTCTCATGAAACTATAGAGGGCTTCCTTCATTCCTTATCCGGCGATGTCCTTAACAACAAAGGATCCAGCACAATTTGCGGTCAGCCGTATTTCGATTTCCCATGCGAACTGATCATTTTATTATGATTTGTTGGAATGTTTGATTTCGTCAATATGACAAGTACAGGTCTATAGAATGAACCTGATACCAGGAATTTAAATACAAGACAAAATGTGAAATGCATTCTAATATTCTTGTGTTATTAACCAATTTACATGATAGTCTTATAAGGCGCTATTTACTCTTGCACGGTTCGCCATTTGCAGGTACAGCCTTGAACTGGCATTGGAATAAATGAGTCCTGTTTTATGACAAGGTATTCACCCCTAGCAGGGTCATTGGTTTTGTGTGGAGAGAAGCGACCCCATTACCTCTTTCGTAATATCTTATGCTTTCTGTTCTCAAATGGCAACCCGACAAAGGGCGAATTACGTGATTTAACTCGTATTTGGGCTTAAGGAAAGTAAAACACTGAAAAAGAAACCTGTACATAAACTCTAAGAACATTGTACGGAATCCGTTCAGATGCGTCACGTGCAGTGTACGTCACTTTCTGTGTCTTCCAGAAAAAAAATGCGCCCGATTTCATGCTGATTCTAGGCGTGTCAATCTCCATTGTCCGTGGCGTATTGAGTCCCCCCAGCTCACATTGGAAGCACTGTTCCGCTGCTTATCAGCTGTTACTGTAATCTCACTTGGACAATTATTATATCCTTGGTGGTTCTTCATCTATGTAATTGAAAATAAAATATAAAAAGTAAAGTTATCCACAAGCTTATTAATCATTAAAGCAAATGTTAGTAAAATTGCATGTGATACAAACCCTGGTGCATATTGGACATAAAATTGGCAAAGTTGCACAGAATAACCTAGATCCGTTCCCCTAGATGCGATTTGTTTCATTTTTTGTTCAATATTAAAAGAAAGTTTTGCATTGTGTTTTTTTTTTTTCTGCAAAAAAAATGGGAGAAATAGGTCCTATTATTAAAACTCAAAAATTAAATACTTTCGCTAAATTATCCCTATCCCTTTCAATGAAACACAGTATAAATAGCCTTTCTACAGTTCTAATTATTTCTAACCATCCTTTTTATTCACCTTCCAGGTATAAGCTGCTATTGTTAACAGGCCTTTTTAAACAAAATGCCCGAGTCCTTTACGTATTGGTATTGTTATACTCATAAATATGTAAATTAATTAATTGTCGGAAATAATTTGAATAATAAATAATACATCAGCCATAATTTAAAACGTGGAACGGAACTATATCGAGTTGACATTGATCGATTTACCTCTCTTAGCTAATGTTCTGGCAAGACAAGCCAAGAATGCGTCTTGTTTTAGAAGCTATCAATTGAGTAGCGGAGTCGCAAGGAATAGATAAAAACTGCGTGCTATTGACAAGACATCTATTCTGAAACACTCTTATCCAAATAGGATTGTTTATTTGCTCAAGTCGACACATCTGAATCTATGAGGTAAAGAGTTAGTAGAACCAATATAACGTATTGGTTACTACCACAATAACGTTGCTTCGTCGCCCCCTGCTTTGACTATCCTGCACGTCACTGCAGAATTTCAAAAATTACAATCATGCTACATAAGTTACATAAAAATATCATCAATGTTAATTTGCTTGGAATTAACTAGCTTATTATGCAACAGTGGTTCAATCTGATATTACATACCCCATGTTACCTGTCTGATCTAACGTATTAATAATGTTTATAAATACAGATGAATTGCACACTTGCACGTGATTTTAAAGGCGGACCAGAGAATGGGCGCCCCCATTTTCTAACAAATCATGTTTTTGTATATTAAGAACTGTTGTCCAAACTAATCGCTGTTTGAAATACGGAGCTAAATTCGATGTCCTTGTGATCAATTGCCGGTCCGAATTTTAATAATACATAGTATCTTCGGGTACTGTTATTATTCACCTATGGTTTTACTATTCAAAACGAAAATCTAATTCGTCTCAACTTTGGAATTAAGCAGTTTTAAGCTGACCATGGTTTTAGTTTATTTAGTTATTTAAAATTTTTACACAGAAATTAATATATTTGGGATCTCTAGTCTGCCTTAAAGAGAAGAGCACACATTTTTGCACCCGGGTTTTTTGGCATATTTTGGAATGCTTATCATGTATTAGATCACACCTGAAAGGAATAGCCGAATACGCCCTCTTATGTACCACGATGATGTTTAGTAGTTCTGTGTCGTGCACGACAGAATTCAAACATGGTTTTCTATAGGGCGATGACGATAGCAGTCAACCGCGTTCGAAATAGCGGTTTTCCGTTCGCCCGGACACCAAATCTGCGCGCCGAACAACCAAAATGATTCTACAGTTGCCCGTAGGACAACCATAAAATCTAGAGCCAACAGTCCCTTTGAATGTGCCGCAACCTGACACAGCCGATAAATTGTTTCAAATGAAAGCATTTCTAACTCAGAAATGCTTTCATTTGGTTATTAGTCATAAACAGCATGAGCTTCATGTATATGATACAGAAAATTGTTTCAAAATACGGACAACCAACAGTTTTGCCGGACAACCAAAAATTGCAACCTCAGTGGCTGTCCGTGGGTTGTCCGTGGGACAACCACTTTATTTTCCTTAATTCGGACGCTGGCAGGCAAGTTCAAAATTTGCGGCTTTCTTTTGTATTTGTTTGTCCAATAAACTTCCAAAACGTTCTCGGTAGGTGGTCTACGACCGATCCAGTGCAATTTGAGAGAAATTCGTATCCTCAAAAAAATCTCCTCCTGTCACTTAATAAGAGTCACATAGGTACACTAAAAACACACAGCCACCTATCTCTCCTGAGTAAAATCTTAGTCAAAGTTGAATAAACCATATGCAAAGCAGATAATATTTCACTCAACTATGCCCAAGGTAATATTTTAATTAACAGAAAGGATTGTTCTCTTTTGAATCAACATTGAGTAAAATATGTTTTAGACTAGGAAAAAGATGCTAACATTTGACCTTGGGTCTCCTTTTAAAGAAATAAAGATCTTTAAAAATGTAACCTCTCTCTGAAAATGCAAAGTATGTATGTTTGCCGCCTATTCTGTGCCATGCATAATGATGCCATTCTTATTCTAGGCAGCTCCTTAGTCAGGTGCTTTCATCTAGTGATGCGATTTCGAGCGACAGCTTTGACAGCTCAGCTGTCTTATGGGGGTCAGTAAGAATCAAAACCGTAGAAAACGCCTCTGTGATATTCATATTTAAAACGTTTGCGGAAGTTGTTAATTTCCATCGAAGTCCTTCCTTATTTATTACTAACAAAGATAAGCAATCATTTCATACTTAAATAGTTTGTCTTACCATGTGGTAGTTGTAGTAGAAGTGACAGTGCGTGTGTATGAGTTTTATGTGTGTGACGTGAGTAGGGTGCGTGTGTGTGTGTGTGTTTGAGGGGGGTGAATGTTCATTGAATTGGTGCATGTACGCGTGTGGGGGTAGGTGCGTGTGCGTTGGTACACGAAGCAATAGTACCTTTGTGCGTTGAAAGAACTCACCTGTAACGCGAATAACAAAAGTACACGTCGGCGTTCCCTTCAATGCCACGGAATATTTGACGGCAGTATTGCCAACCGAAAACCTGTTTCGAAAACAAACAAAACACTAATTATTCACAATGTTATATCCGTTTAACCATGTTTCATTATCCATTGAGAGTTACATTGCATCTTGAATATGAAGATTGTGTTATCCATGCTTGTATTTTATCAACATTTCGTAATATTGCATGAGCAATAAGAATAATGAATAGATACAGCATAAAAGGAACCCTATTATATCCATTGATTATATCAGCTTATATCATGGCGTATACATGTAAACGTGTTAATTTTCTTTATAGAATTTCAGAGAAACAAGTAATAGATGATGATATGAGTATGTTAGTAATCGTTTCGCCTGATAACAGGTAAGAACAAATTATTGAGGTACTCGTCACAAAAGGTAAATATTTTTTTTTTGGAAATCCACTATTTCAAACCGCTACATGAAAATTTTAATTTGAAACTTTAAAAAATGCCCAATATTTGCATTGCTCATTTTTATACCTCATATGTATAAATAGTCTGAATAGTTTTGCAAAAGGTTTTAAGTTGTGTTTAAAAAAAGTTGTGATTTGTATACATCAAGTTAAAGGGTGGTAGTATTGTCACGATCCTCGGGGTTGGCTGAATACCCCGCGAACTTCTAAGAGTTGGGGCATTCTGGTTTACTTGAGATATATATTTTTTATTTTTATTTGCTTTGCCTTTCTCTGGTAGTTCCCCTGTTTAAGCAAAATCACTGTTTGGAATATTGCATTCGTTCGCTGGTTTATGTTTATTGCTTTACGCAAAGAAGCCACCTACTTTGAGCTTTCATTTGTTAGTGCTCTACTAATTTATTTAGAATGTCCCTTATAAATAGCAAATACCATATTTTAAAATATTGCAGTTTACCAGATGTCTAAAACCATGCGTAATGCCATGTACTTTGCATCTGCTAATTCCATTGAAATAATTCTTATACTTAGCAAATATTCCATTTAGAAAATACCATTCGCACATTGCCTAAATAATGCCTATTGCTCATTACATTGCATTATACTTGCTGACCACCGAAAGACGAGTTTCAAATTGTTACAGTAAACCAAAAGATTATCCATTTTCTATGTAGAGTTACAAATGAAGGTCAGGTTAAAATTAAAGCCATGACTGAGTGTTTGTGTAAGGGTAAGAGCAGGTTTACTGGTTTAAGGTTACAATGAAAACA
>JAMKCH010002400.1:0-45647 GCA_023653785.1 Ophioderma brevispina
GACGGCGCTGGGAAAACTAATGACTAAGAGGCATTTAGAAATCGACAAACAGATCTTTCTTGAACAGAAAGCTGGATTACCTGATTGACCAATTTAAGTGTTTTTATTTTAAAAAAACAGCTTTTAAGTGCTAGCAGTAAAAAATAATTTCATATTCTATTGGGTTGCTCAATTACTCATCCAAGTCTTACCTACTTCATCCTTCATTAGATGATTTAGCTAATCGCTTTGCATCCTTGTTATTGAAAAGGTTAAACAAAATTAAAGATAATCTTATGAAGTTTCTATAAAGCAATGTATCACTAGTGAGGTTTCTGGTAGTGAAAAAACGCTGCAGGTAGGAGTTTCTTCCCAGGTATCTCATGGAACATAGACCGGTCAATGAAGAAGTTCACGGTTCGTAGCGAAGCTTTCAAATAAATGTTGTGTGTTTGACCATGTTCCAGCCTGGCTTATGAAAATTCATCATGCTTTGTTCCATTTACTATGAGTATTATCAATGATTCGTCTATGGCTGGATCATATTTGAGAACCACAATGTTTGGACACGATAAGAACATCAATGATTCGTTCGCATCAGGCGTCTTCTTTGATTTTCTTAAGGAATCCATAACTATAGTGTATAACTAACTTCGAACCCCCCCTTAGACCTGGATAGCTTTGCAAGAATAACCGAACCGGTGATATAATATAAGGAGGTCCTTGCAGATTTCGTTGAAACGGCTGATGCGTCTCCACTAACAGAACACCTGAACAATAATAATAGTACCAGACAAACACTAAGCTCGCTGAAAATACCGTTAGGAACCGAGGTGCCCTCTTATGGAATTCATTGAATGACCGAAGAGAAGATCCCGTGTGTATCTCACAAGCCAATGCGATTGGCAGATCGCCGACTTTCCAAAATGCGATATCACGTGATATTACGATTATTGCTAGGGAGAAAATCTTCCGGGTATCGATCTCTGGCTGGTTTCAAAGAACCTTTGCAAGACTCGTCGCTGAATAGACATAGGAGCGTATCAGCAAAAAGGTACTTTTGAGATATTCGCAATTGAAATTTTTGTGATTTTTGAACAAACCCTATAAAAATCTGAATTAAAATATGATCATGATTCTTGAAGTATATGATGAAATAATAACTTAAGTTTGTTATTAGCATAAATATAACACTGTATTGAATACTAATTAATTGTAATTAAGCCTTAAAGTGATACACTAGTATGTTTATTTATTTAAAATCAACCTTCACCATATGATATGTCTGTATGTCTATTTTTTTTATAGATTGTTACTCTCTGTAATTCTATACACTGTTACGCCGTTATGGCCATTTCTTGTTTATTCCACAAGTGAGTTGCATAAACTTAGCATGATAGAAAAGGTAAATCCAATACCAGTGATTTATATTATTTTCAGGACAAAGAATTAAGCAGTCTACAAAATACATAAAATGTTTTAATGCATATCAAGCATTAACTATTAGCAAGCGGTATAATCTTATATGGTTATAACGACTGACTCAACTTTAATTTAAAGTTACATATCATATTCTTAACCCTCGTCCGACCAAGGGGTGCCCCCCCCCCCCGAAACGGATGATTCCCTGTCACACAAAACGTAAAGGAATATGGTCTAAGGTTTTTATAAAATTATAAGTTCATCCTTTGCGGTCATTTAAGCGAAAAATACTTGGAGGTACCGCCTTCAGGGAGGTCAGGAGTCCCGTCAAAGTCGGAAGGTGTGTGTGTGTGTGTGGGGGGGGGGGGTGTTGGTTACCACCTTCTTATACTTTACTGTGTAAAATGCCTAAAAATGGTACTTTATGTTATGTATGATGCTACTGTAAGCAAATCCTGACAATATTTGTATGTTTTTTCTTATTTTTTTAGAATAATAACACGTGTATGCTTACTTTGGCACCCATCATTGCCAAATAAATACAAATTTAGCTTGCATGAATGGCAAAAACGGTCGAAAACCCCTTGATTTTGGTGATTTGCTTACAAATTTGCTTATAAATAAGCTCTCAGTTATGATGTCATATTGTTAAAAATTGTTCATACTTTATTTGAAGAAATGTAGCTACACACTGATAACAAATAAGAATGTTTGTCCCTTAATTGCGAAAGAATCAGAGGGTGGTGGTAACCACCCCCCGGTCGTGAATGGAATAGAAACCCCTTTGTTGGAAGAGGGTTAATAATGAAAAGTTAAGATGCATGTGACTGAAAATAAGAATTTACAGCGAATAAATTTCCTATGGATTAAACATTGTTACTAAATTGAGTTCAATGATGACCTGTAATATTTTGTCACATGTTTTGCATAAACATTACATCAAAGAAGTATAATAAGAAACACCGAGCTCTGAATGACAAGTAAAAGCTCAACCTATATATATTTTTGTGAAATTAATTACATAACATAATACGTATTTTGATGATGGGTAAAAATATATTATATGCATAATGAAGCACGAAGACTAAGGGAAAAACAAAGCTGTCCACCAAAGTTATTCTTTCTTTTTGGAAAACAAAACTAGTAAAACCTATTTGCACACAGCCAGTACCACACAATGCAGGTTCAAAAACAAATCGTGGATTATCCTGACAAAGCGTTTGATTGCGATATATATAGAAGGAAAAATCATGTTTATAAGTCAACATGCAAGTACATAATTTAGCCTGAGGTGTGTTATGTCAAACTTAACACAAACTGAATATCGTATTCACAAAGTACATTGCAAAGAAAATGAAGTATACATAGGCATGAGCTTAATTAAGGACTCGTTTCGGTCACAGCGTTAGACAAAATTATAAAACAAGAAAAATAACAAAAGGATAAGAGACAAATTAAAGAATCCAGCGCAGCAAGAAATATAACAAAATAGGGTAATAACAAGATGATTTGATTGTTGCTGTGCATATGGGAGGAGAATATGTTTGCAGTTGACATGACTGACATTATTGTTCACTGTTGGTAAATTAATGTTAAAAAGGTGAGAATCACAATATCTCTTACAACATGATTGTAAAAATCTAGAAATAGCTGGTAACATATTGATATGCGTGTTTGTAATGTAACATTTCAGTTATTTCAAGTTTACTCCTGTTGCAGGTAGCACTGTCTGAGCATGTACTATGTGTAACATCACTATGTTTAACACTTTCTAGTTAGGCAATAAGATATAGAACTGAACGTGATTGTTGTACTTGATGACAGAGTTAGGTACAATTATTAGTTTTATCAGGTATGAGTACTTGTCTTCAGATAATTGTGGACTTGTGGAACCCCCATATGCCAAATCTGGCATATCCTGGTTGAAGAAGTGTCGCCTTTCTTGAGCAAGAGTTACCTCACTGAAGTCAACATCCAGATGTGACATCTTCAAGTACATCTTCCTTGGCGTGTCTTTCTTTACCCTTACTGCCACGAAGTCCTTCCAGGGACTGTCCATCACCACTCTGTTGGCATCAGAGAAGTCCAATGGTACTGGAATTACGTTTCCAGTTGAACACATCTGCTGTGCATACCTCGATAACTGCGAAGGGGTCATACCTCTTTGTTTGACTCTCAGCATTCTTTTCTTGCTGTCCTCATAACCACAGCAAGCTGGGAGGGAAGAAACAAGTCTCTCTAACGTTCGATCATGGAATGCATAGAATTCCCTTAGCCCTGACCGTGGTTAGATTAAAAGTAGTAGGGGTCCTAGTATGGACTGACGAAAAATGTGTCACAAACACATTGTAACATGCCTGGGATAATTGTATTTTTATTTTGGCCAGGGCATCCATCACAAAAAAGGTTTATGTCGGCAACTCCTTGTTAATCTAGTCGAAGACGCACGATGCTGGCCCACGCTGGTTACGCCCTCATGGAACATAACAGTAGCCATAGCCATTCCCAACGTTGTAAACGGTCAAGTTATAGCAGGCAAGAATATTTCACTTCTGTGAGATTTGGGAAGGTATATAACCTGTTGTAAATCAAAGTAGCCGCCACTATGCTAGGATCAAGACGAGACCTTGCTTTACACTCTTTTAATTCCCTAACTCTCTCTTTTTCTGCTGTATGCTTTTCATAATCCTCGCACAACTTTTCCTCTGGTTTGATGCCTCGTAAATTTTTTTCAAGACATTTGCAATTATGAATTGTGATATTAATCATATTAAATGCCTATATTAATATCAAAATGAACAAACAAGATAAAAACTAGTTTAATGAGTCTACCCTCCTACAGGCCTGCTTGAAGTGTGTGATACGACATCCAGACATACAAATTGTTATATTGTAAATAGAATATCATATGTATAGACATAAAGGCGTATGATGATGCCCAAGTAGGAAGGCGGCATAGTGTTTTCCGTTTATAGATATAAAGGCGTATCATCATATGTCTGTATGGCTATTTGCACTTGAGGGATTTTGCCGATACGCCTCTATTAATTAGTGAAATAACTAATTAACTAAACAGAATTATGATCTGAAAATTCGTCAGAATGAAGACCTTTATTCCTAGATAATAAAAATCTATTTATATATCTCATTTTGCCCAAAATTGCTCATACGCCACTATGTCTATTCAGCGACGGACTAATCCAATTTCCATCTGAGGATATATCTCATTTTGCCCAAAATTGCTCATACGCCACTATGTCTATTCAGCGACGGACTAATCCAATTTTCATCTGAGGACTACGATTTATTTTGTGAGTCCTTAGTTGAAAACAGAGCAAAATAACATAAAGAATGTTTTAATGATTTAAGGGACCATCTTCAAATCACTAAGGACTTAGATTTACTGCCCTTATCAGGCCCTCAAAAGTGTGACTTATGAACGGGACACAATGTATTTGAATCGGCCCGAATGCGACACACAATGAAATATTGTTAAAGAGACGGAATGGAATGATTCATGGGATACACACGGGATCTTCTCTTGAATGACAGGTCCCATCCTCAGCTGTGTTTAAAAAGCACTGAAAAACAGCTCATTGATTTTACAACTGAATAACTGTCATGTGATTTGGGTTACTTACGCATGTGGGTTTTTAATGTTCCCAATTTCTTTATTTGCCATTTTGATCAGCACCATTATTTTTTTCCCTGTGCTTTTAATTTACTATTTTTTTTCTGATGCCTTTACAACACAGGTTTCTTATTTATATAGTCAATCGTGTATATAACTGCATGGGTGCCACTAAATACACGCTATGCATTTTTCGTGTCATCCTCACTGAGAATGACAAGGTTCTACATTTACATCTATAACGATACTCAACAGAGCTGCAAAGCAATATCTAGTTGAGAACAATGATGCAGGTTGGATAAACAATTCACAAGCAAAATTAAAAACAAAAACAAAACAAAAACAACCTAAGACTATTACGGTATCAGAAAGTGATTTTTTGAAGCCATCCAGTTTGTGTATGTCATGTAATGACGAAGGCAAGCCGTTGCAGTCGAGAATAGTGCGGGGGTAGAAGCTGTATTTATAGGTGTTTTTGGTCTCATTACTCTGAATTTACCGGATGGTATTGGCGAGTTTAATCGATGTCTGTTTTTTCGACGTAGTCGGACAATAGGATGGCAATCACTTTATGCTGGATTTTAAACATGTTGATTAAGCGTGAACTAATTCTTCTCTCCTCTAGCGGTTGCCAACCCAATTGATGTAATGAAGCAGTCACAGTGCCGGGTGTTTTTGATAGTTCCCTGTAACGAATCTGGTAGCTTTATGTTGGATGTCAGACGATGTATGGGGATCCCAACCGGAACTGGCAAATTCAAGTAGTGGTCGCACCAGAGTAAAATACATTTTGCAGACACTGGACACAGCAGATTTCTTCGAAGGAATCACAATGCTTGATTTGCCTTTGAGGTGATGTAATTTATGTGCAATTGACCATTTGAGAATATGTGTTAGCTCTACTCCTAGGTATGGGTGGTGTGATACATTTTCCAAATCATCTCCTGACATTTTGTACGTGTGCTTGATCGGATTTTTCTTTATGGTAACACCTAAGGTTTTGCATTTCTTGAATTAAAGGACATTTGCCACTTGTTTGACCACTCCACCAAATCATCCAAGTCAGATTGAAGAATTTCTACATCATCCTCCGACTCAATGGTCCGGTAGAGAAGGCAATCATCAGCAAATAGCCTAATGTTTGTACCATCATGGATGCTGTTGCCGATGTCGATAATAAAGATCAGGAACATGAGAAGCCCAAAACTGCCCCTTGGGAAACATGGACTGGGTCTGAGGATTCGCGATCAACGACACTCTTATACGTTCTTGATGTTAAGCGACATTTAATCCAATCCAAAATGGTACCTGTTATTCCGTAAAATTCCAACTTTTGAATCAGCCTCTGATGGGGAATCGTATCAAACGCATTCGAAAATCGAGAATGAGTATATCTGTTTGAATTTTGTTGTCCAGGTTTCGATCCAAGTCTTCTAATTTTATGATCAATTGAAATTCGCAGGAATGTTGAGAGGGAAAGTCATGCTAAAACTAACATAAAATTTGATATTTCTCAAGGTGATTCATGATATGACGAAATAATATATGTTCCATCAATTTCCAAGTTACAGAAGTCAGTGAAACTGGTCGGTAATTTGCAGCATCGCATTTATTACCCTTTTTATCCCCTGGCTTGAAAAGCAGTAGGGGGATTTTGCGAGAGCGCGCATGTCCGTATGTGTGTACCATTTTGATTAGGTTTTCGTTTTTCATGTCTTGTTCGAACCAAACTTGGGGTAAAGGTGCAGTAGGGTTCCTTCATATGTGGATGATGTCAAAGGTCATAAATTAAGGTCAAAGGTATCTGAGGTTATGTTGTAGGTCATGTTGTATATGTATGTATGTATGTATGTATGTATGTATGTATGTATGTATGTATGTATGTATGTATGTATGTATGTATGTATGTATGTATGTATGTGTGTATGTGTGTATGTGTGACTGTATGTGTGTATGTGTGTATGTATGTATGTATGTGAGTATGTATGTGTGTATGTGTGTATGTATGTGTGTATGTATGTATGTATGTGAGTATGTATGTGTGTATATGTGTGTGTGTGTTCCAGTTTGGTTAGGTTTTCGTTTTTCACGTCTTGATCGAAAAGTTTAAATCCGATTTAAATCAAACTAGGGGAATTCCTTCATATGTGGATGATGCCAACGGTCATAGACCAAGGTTAAAGGTCATCTGAGGTCGTGTTTTATCTGTAGGCCCTATGTATGTGTGTTCCTGTTTGGTTAGGTTTTCGTTTTTCAGGTCTTCGAAGAAATGTTGAAGTCCGATTTAAACTAAACTTGGGGTGAAGGTGTAATAGACGATTTGCACGATCGCCATAATGCACCTCGTATTGTGCCCATTTCCATCCGGGAACTTGTACCAGCCTCAAATCAGCTACAAACATACGGTTAAGAGCGTAATATCAAATTTAGAAAACTTAACCTACCTGTGACGTTGCACAGTTGAACTGTATTCGTCCGGCAGATGACAATTAGGGCACGGTTACGATCGAAAATGTCACCTTTTGTCGTAAATTTCAACATCAGTGCCTCGCTTGTTTTTTGTTCCCATGATATTCTTCTACATTTCTGTAAGATTAACTTCACGTGAAAAGTGTACTTTGTATTGCAGTTAAAGGTCATCTGAGGTCGTGTTTTATCTGTAGGCCCTATGTATGTGTGTTCCTGTTTGGTTAGGTTTTCGTTTTTCAGGTCTTCGAAGAAATGTTGAAGTCCGATTTAAACTAAACTTGGGGTGAAGGTGTAATAGACGATTTGCACGATCGCCATAATGCACCTCGTATTGTGCCCATTTCCATCCGGGAACTTGTACCAGCCTCAAATCAGCTACAAACATACGGTTAAGAGCGTAATATCAAATTTAGAAAACTTAACCTACCTGTGACGTTGCACAGTTGAACTGTATTCGTCCGGCAGATGACAATTAGGGCACGGTTACGATCGAAAATGCCACCTTTTGTCGTAAATTTCAACATCAGTGCCTCGCTTATTTTTTGTTCCCATGATATTCTTCTACATTTCTGTAAGATTAACTTCACGTGAAAAGGGTACTTTGTATTGCAGTTTTAGGCACTGTCCGGCGACACGAACGACCAACATAATATTTTGTAAACATGAACTCTGGGACAAGTTCCCATATGGAAATGGGCACAATACGAGATGCATTATGGGGATCGTGCAAATCGTCTATTTGGGTTCCTTCATATGTGGATGATGTCAAAGGTCATGGACCAAGGGCAGAGGTCATCTGAAGTCATATTCCGGTTTGGTTAGGTGTTCATTTTAGGGTCTTCTTTGAAATATTGTCCGATTACAACCTAGCTTGGGTCGAAAGTGCAATATGGGTTCCTTCATATGTTGTTGAGGTTAAAGGTCACATACCAAGGTCAAAGGTGGTCTGCAGTCATGTTACAGTTTGGTTAGGCTTTCATTTCCTTTGTGCAGTTTTGTGATTTTCTTTCCATCTGAACTTGATGCCCTGCAACTGACAACTGTGCCAACTAACCAACTTGTTTATTCTGCTAGCTTTCCAGGGGCATCGCCTAAGTTTACTTGCTTTATTTTTAATATAGCGGTGATATTAGCAGTTCTTGAGAAGTTAGAAATTTTCTGGCCACTGTGAATATTACCAGTGTCCTCTTGGAGTATGGAGTGGCTGTGGCTCACAACAGTAAAGCATTTTCATAATCTATCCTAAAAAAATATTAGTGATTGAACGGTCAGGTTGCACGTGTCCTTCTCCATGCCCTAAGATGATATTTTACAGACTTGATACTTGTCATGTTTAGTACAGGATCGGAGATCAACCCTAAATTTCTCAGAAGCTTTGATGGTGTAATCACCAAGTTGCAGGCTGATATCTGAAAGTGTTATTTAAAAATAAGTGGCGCGACGAAGAATTCAGTCTTTGATTGGTTAAGTTGCAGTTTGTTAGCTCAATGCCTACTTTCATTAACTTGTGCAATGTAATTTATGTTTTAGAGAGCGACCCTAACACCAGAATCCGGGCTCGAATGTCACATATAACATGAAGTGGTCTACATAGATCTGTTATGATATCATTGTCACGCAGTCTTGCCAACGTGATGATAACAGATGGGTTCCTATGGATTGAAACTTGTGGAAACCCATGCTCCATGCGGTCGTCATTAGTTCTTCACTTAGCGTATCCACCAAGTCATTGTTAATGGTTGTGGTGGGTTGTCCGGATTTATTCAAATGAGTATGCTGATGAGCGGGGGGGCGCGTGTACTATGATACGACGCTCCTAACATGGCCCGCTTTGAGGCTGGGGCGGATTGGGAACAGTCAGGGTTGCTCATTCCGTTTAGTCGACATTGGCGGCCGGGGGCGCGGGGGGTGGCCGGCAGAGCATGACATGTACAGTTGTGACTCCTGTACACGGGACCGACGGCTTAAACGTCGCCTTCCGAAGGACGGGGATGCTTCATGATCCATTTGCCCAATTCAAGTAAACCATGGAGGAGAGCGGTATTCTGTATTTAACAATAGCTGGTATACAAGATCAATCCAGAATTGATAGTACCGAATAAATCCCGACAAGTGACCCCACCGGGATCGCACGAAACCGGGTATTTTTGGTAATTTGCGCACCCACAGGCAAGTTACCCTAACCGCTTAGCAACGCTCTCCCACTGTCATTACCTGATGAACCCCACAGGTGCCACACTGTTTCGCGCTAATGAATGTAACTATGGAAAACAGTCTCTAGAAGCTGTTAACGGAAATTGTATGCCAAGCCGGTCAAATGTCCGCGCTAAGATTAAATTATTATAAAAAACGCCTTGGCGTGTGGTTGTCATTGGCGACAACAAAATCATATTTGACAACGAAGGAAAGCAGGTTCTTTGAAATGAAGAGGTTCATACCCTGTCTAAAAAAAATCAGTTAAGCCATTAGGCTTCAGGTTTATTTCTATATCATTGCTCAAGTACAATAATTATAAACAAATTAACAAACTCGGGGATCTGAGAATTACACAAGACCTAAACATTTTGGGATTTGTGTAAATATATTATTTTGAAAGTCTCATTGGTAAGGTTTTAAAAAAATATAACTGGTTATGGTTTTCAAAATGTAAAATTTATCTGACGGACCATTTCTAGTAGAATTTCTCTTGTTGTATGATTGCTTTTTCTGTAATAATGCTTATTAATGATCATATTAATGATTCTAGGAAACTTTGGAGTACAATTAAGGAAATTAATTCCAAAGAATACACACCTGTAACTAAATATTAAACAAAATTCAGGGTTTACTTGTGATGATAAGGAGGATTGCAGTCAATTTAATGTGGGGTATTCCACTTCTGTAGGTACAACCTTGGGCAATAAATTTAATAATACTAGTAATATTAATTAATAATAGTGTGGTAATTTACTTCTAACCCTGAGAATCACAACTATTTCATTTTGATATTATAAACTCCACTGTGTGTAAATTTGATCAGATCTGTAACTTTTCTAATAATAAAGCTACAGGTATTGATAATGTTTGTATTAACACTCCTACACAGTTGTCAGCACTCAATCATTGTTACCCACTTGCCTATATTTGTAACCCTGTTTTTGATCACTTCAGTTTTTCCATCTGATTGGAAAAAAGTAAGGTTACACCTATCGTCTAAGGAGGGTGACAAAAGTGAGGTAAACAACTTATAGGCCATTTCTGTTCTTCCTATTTTATCTAAAATTCTTGAGCGTGCTGTACATGCTAGCTTTACCATATCTTACCTATAATAAACATTTTTTTAAATCAGTGTCAGATCAGGTTTTTTTAGAGTAAAACAGTACTAATACTACTCTTTTAAATGAACTGATCATATTCCTTAATAACATAAATGATAGGAAAAGTAACAGGATCTATTTTGAGATCTAAAGAAGATTGTGAGTTTATACTGTAAATCATAATCTACTTCTAAGTACAATAAAGAAGTTGGCATGGTTAATGCATTTTAATGGTTTAATTCTATCTTAAAAGATGAATCAAAAGACTGGATATTGATTAATGCTGTTACTTTCAGACTTTAAGATTATTGATATTGGGATACCCCAAGGATCAATCTTGGTCCTCTTTTATTTATAATTTTTGTGAATTCTTTACTGAATCAGTTTCATGCATATGTGTTATGTATGCAGGATGACACACCCTTTTAGTAAGCTCATATGACCAATCACCCTGCAAATGAGATTACACTGAAACTGATAAAATGGCTCATTGGTTCAAGTCCAAAATAAACTTACCTTGAACATAAAAAAACTAAACAGTTGTATTGGGTGGAAATCAACAGACACTATAATAATTATAAAAATTTTCAGTAATGTATGAAATGTTTCTATTGAAAGAGTCAATTAATACAAGTATTTGGGGTTTATTTTGATCGTTATTTATTGTGGAGATCATGCCGATTATGTTTGTTCAAATGTTTCAAAGAAGAATTGGGGTAATCGGAGAAGTAAGCATATCTCCTCATACTTACAGTCAAGATGTGCCAAAGCCTTGGTCTTTCTCATTTTGACTACTGCAGTTCTGTTTGGTCCAATTTCAATACTAGGGGCACCCATAATGATCTCCAAATTTTGCAAACAGACTTGCCCGTGTCCTTTTGTCTGCAGACATTCGAACTTCGGTGGACAAATGATGAAAGACCTTGGGTGGACTAATCTGAGGAGAAGAATGGAATATCAGATCTTATTTTAACTTTTAAATGCCTTAAGCATTCTTGCTATTTTTGCTCCTGATATATCTCCTCTTGGTTTTACTTTTACCAGTTGCAAAACACATTCGAAAGGCACCGTAGTCCGGCTCATGAAATGTTGATCATTCCATCATGGAATAAACAAAGCTGGTAAAGAACATTCCGTACAGAGCAGCGTACTCTGGAATAATCTACCCAAAAGGCACACGATAGTTAAATTAGATTCATGAGTTTGCCCTTTACTTTTAAAAGTGCCATAACCAATGATTCTGTTACATATTTTTATTATGTGTATGTAATATGAAATTGGTTTGGCTGTGATTGGTAATGCATATGTGGGGGTGTGTAGGTGTACATGCATGCATTGTGTGAGTGTGCAGTGTACATTGTTATGTGCATGAGTATGTGTGGTTGCGTGATGTGTGTGTGTGTGTACCGGCTACATCTTCAAAGGCTACAGTTGTTATTTGTATTATATATGTACAAAATCTTACATAGCAATATGAATGTATATGTGTTAATGTAAGATATGTACCATAACTTATTTTTCTGTATACTTGTATTACTGTAATTATTGTTATCAGGTCTTCCTGGGAGACCATTAAATTGGTATTGAAGGAATTTCCTGAATAAATAACGATTAATAAATTTTATTGATGACCTTAAAACGCCCATACTAAAAATGACCAAATTGTCAGGTAGAACACCGGTCTTTAGAAAAACTGGAACTCTTCCCGACGATTGGTCAGAAGTTACGCTCTCTTATAATCGACAGGACCGTACTAGGAGTTTTGAATCATTAACAACATCTTCAGGGACCACCTGAATGATGCCAAGCGGATGACTTGGACACCACTTACAACTTCACATCTTCTAACTTCTTTCACCGACTCGTCTCAAAAAACGAAAGAGCACAACTTGTGTTATGCAAACATGCCAACCGATTACGAAAAAAATTTGTCTCTTCATAACCCTCCCCAATGGTCCTTTTAAAGCGGAACTGGCACCATTTTCACCAAAATATGAAAATTTCTCAATTGCTCTCAAATGATAGTCTAGGCCCTTGGAATTAAAGACAGAGATATACTTACACATAAAAATAACATACCCCAAAAAGATAGGGACATTGATTTATGAGGATAAAGGCCTCCAGGTAATTTGTAGGCAACTTTAAGGTTGTTCTCATAACTTTAATTGTAGGGTACATAATGTGTATATTACATCAATATTTTTGACTCGTACCAATGATATTAAAACCACAAAGGTTATAGACCGGTCAAACAGTGTGCATTTCACGCGTGGAGAAACATGCATAATGAGTGCGTTGTTCTGTGTTAAAAGCCATTCGTCGTCTGCTGAATTAACGTCGCCGGCGACGTTAATTAATAAAATCGTTCTGCTTACCCATAAAGGAAGCTGATTTGGTCCTTAATCATTTGGCGGGAGTAGTTTGATATAAAAAGCTTTACAACCATGCAAAAATACGATTTGAAAACATCTTGAGGGGCGCACTATTTTCAAAATGTGCCCAGTGTTTCTTTAAAGACCACCTTATCTTCCAAAAATAGAGTGGTTACGTGTGTCATCATCATACTATCTTCTACATTTATTAGAAAATCATACAATTCTGAGCCCCTAAAATATATGATCAGATTCACTGTGAAAAAAATTCATTTCGAATTGACTCTAAATTCTTAATATGTTATTTTGATATACACCTTTCGTATTTTATCAATTTCCCATATTTTTCACAAAACTTGTCATCTTTACACTGTACACCTAAAACCAATCATTGTCCATATTACTACCTTCATTGATAGGAAGGTGTTTCTTCTTTTTTTCCAACACCCCCTTTTTCAATTATAAGTACTAATTTCCTTTTTTCAAGTAATATATTTTCTTACTTTTTAACACAATTTGTCCACTAATACTTCCACCAATCAGGTTGCGTAAACCCAGACACTAGTACAATGCGCTCTCATTGGCCCATAATTTTTTTAGTAGTCACGCCCAAGATCCTACGTGGGCTGATCCTGAGGTACTTATTCAAATGGACACCTTATCTGAGGCTTAATTTTATTTTATTAGTTACGCTACGATATGATAAGTTTTACATAGGTGCGTGCTTGTGTTTATTCTTCAAATTTCCGGTTTGTTTTTTAGACAGTCTCTTTCCACATAACTTCACCTGGCACTCGACACTATATTTTTGATGAAAGTATAAGTTCAACTTTAGATAAATCTTTCTTCCATTTGAGCATCAACTTGATCAACCAAAGCGATACATTTGCCAGCTATCCTCGTTTCCTCTTAAAATAAAATCTCAATCGCTTTCTTGCGTATTTGGTAATACTCTTTGGAGAGGCAACTACCATCACAATTTCTATTTAATTATATGGACATTTTATCAGCGCAAAACACTTTCAAATTTTATTCTCTACTATCTTCATTATATCTATCTCGCAATTTGAGATTTGGTTATTACATGATCATAATAATAGTAAATAGAAACGTCTATTTCTACTCATGTTTGGCAATTTCTTTTTACAATTACAATCTTGTAGTGCTTACTTCATCTCCACACTTTTTTATAACATTTCACAGGTAACAACAACATACAATCTTTCACATATTTCAGCATAAGGCCAGTGCCGTTTTAAAGTAAGATCCATAAAGAATGATTGGAATAATATTACTCTGTTTACTTTCTGATTATTTCCAACACAAGTTTCTTATTTATTGTCAATTGTGTAAATAACTGCATGTTGACTCAATACACACTCTGTGTTTATCGTGGCATCCTCGTCGAGAATTACAAGGTTCTAACTGACAATTTGTTCGTTTTTAGATATGGGCGTTTTACGGTCATAAATTAAAGAAACATACAACAAAATACATTCTACCGGAAGTGGGTCCTTTACACAAATTTGCATTTCGAAAACCTAAACATATTATATATTACTTTTAAAGCTTAGCAAGTGTACATTTCAAAAACATTATTATCTCACAAAAACCAGTTAGAACATTATGATTCTCAGATCACTATTTGTTACTTTGTTTATATTTATTGTGCAATGAGAAACAACCTGAAACCTATTGGCTTAACTTAAAATTTTCAGTCAGGGTATAAACCTCTTTATTCTGCTCTCCTTCGCGTCAAATACAATTTTATTGCCGCCATTGACAACCACAAGGAGAAGGCTGTTCTTCTTATAATCTTAGCATTTGACACGACTTGACATAAACATTTCGTTAACCGGTTAAAACAGGATTTAATCAGCACAACCTCAGACTGGTTTTCCAGTTACATTCATAAGAACAGAAACTGTATACACCTGTGGAGTTTCATCAGCTACTGACACCATGGAGTATGGCTTTCCACAAGGTTCAATCATGGGACCCATCTGTATACTCATCACGTTGGCTCTCATCAGATTACAAATCACATGTATCTTAGCTAACAAACTGCAACTTAACCAATCAAGTTTTACAATTACAATCTTATAGTGCTTACTTCATCTCCACACTTTATTTATTACATTTCCAGTTAACCACAACATACAATCTTTCACATATTTTCAGGCATAAGGGGAAAATCTACCTCACGTCTCTAGGTAATCGTTGAATACAGTCCTTAATTATCTTTGTATTTCGTATGTATCATTTGTGAAATTGTAATGACATCTCACATTCAAAGCCATTCAAATATTACCGCCCAACAGCTTTAGGATATTTAGGTGTACTTGCACTTTAGGTTTCTTGCAAGTAGCAGCTTCATAGGAGTCCCTTCTTTCTATACATTTCTTTGGAAGACGCGAAAAGAACTAAAGAGAAATGTGTATACCTAAACACAGACGCACAAAAAAAAATCATGCACTCTGTGGTTAGCCTTGTTCAAGGCGCTCTACCAACGTCATTCACTGGTTCTGATACAAATAATGTCACAGATCAAAGGCAGAAATCACACAAGGATTGGGGCATATCCCCTCCCTAAAATTAATAAAATGGTGAGAATTCACTCTTTAAACACCTAATTTGAGGTCTCCAATTTCACCTGGCCTATGTTCCATGCTTCCACTAGCAAGTTCAATAAGTGCAACTCGGGAAGGGCGCCTTGTTCGGTCTGTCATTTGTTTTTGTTTTTGTTTTTGTTTTGTTTTTTGGGTGTTTTTTTTTTGCATTTGCATTTGCAAAATTTCAAAGGAGTTTGTACAGGGAAGATTAAAACCACAAAGTAATTTAATCAAGGCTGTCGCTCTGAGTAGCACAACTATATGAATGTCTGCCTGAGGCCAGCTGCTGCGTGTGGCCCCGGGGGAGGGGTAAAGTTACTATGGGGATCAAATGTGTGAACTGCTCTAAATCTAATGTAATATAGCTCAAATTATTCCTTAGGTAACCAGGAATTAAAAAAAGCCAATTGGGTCACATGCGTCTGGTGCTTCCTTTCCAAGATATTGGGAACAATAGGCTAAAGGTCATTTGTTTATTCAAGAAAAGTCACCGTGTGGGGGGGGGTATAATTTTTTATTTAGAGATCGCTACGAAACGGCTTTTGTCAACAGGCTAAAAAGTTGTTGCCGCCAGTTTATGCAATTGCAGTAATTTAATTCTGCCGTTCGATATTGTATTTCAATAGGTGCATTCAAATCGCCAATCGGTTGGCTCAGGTATTGTGTTGTGTTGCTAAAGACGCATGATTATCTTGATTGCGTTCTGCTTACAGTGGGTGGTGTTTTCCAATTGCATCTGTATTCACACATGCGGACACGTGGTCAGTTTTCTTTCTGAAAATTCCCGCCCTTCCTCCCATGTGGCTAACCTTTTTGTCATCAGATGTGGGGCTTGCCTTTGGTACCTTTAATTGGTGTTTAAACATTCCCAAAGACATTTTGAACATACAACTATTAATATATTATGCGTAATTGCAAATTCGGGGGTAATGATACCCGCTTGGGGTCCTCGATTTGGGCAGATTAAATTGTATATACTAGTGCACATACAATATGTAGATACAAAATGGTATGAGCTGATTGGTACAACGATCCGGTTTGGACTCGATTTTGGCGGTTAAATGGTGTACATTATATGGTTTATAAAGTAGTTTGCAGATCGGTATAAGGTCCGCTTTGGGTCTGCGAGTTTGGCAGAATAATTTGTATACATAGTAATTGCAGATCGGACAAGACCCGCTTGGGTCCGATTTGTCAGGTTAAATTGGTAATCAATTGGGTCTAAACTTCGCGTAATAATAGCCGATCGTTGTAAGACCCGCTTTGGGTCTCGATTTGGCTGGTAAATTTGAAGTATTTATATGGTAATAGAGGGTCGGCAGATCGGTATAAAGTCCCGCTTCGATCTCGATTTCGCTGGTAAAATGTTGTAGGTACTTTATGTGGTGTTTGTGCCAGAGATCGGTAATAGATCCGCTTTGGGTCTCGATTTGACTGGTTAATTTGTAATGTATGTGTATTTATCCGCAGATCGTTTACAAGATCCGCTTTGGGTCTCGGGGGCGTTAAATTGTTAATTATTTGTAGTACTTTATGTTAAGGTGGATTGTCCGCAGATCGGTATAAGGTCCGCTTTGGTCTCGATTTGCCTGGTAAAACTTTGTTATTGATGTGTATTTTATTCCCGATCGGTATAAGTTCTTTTCGGGTCTGTTTTTGCAGGCTAGATTTATATTCATGGTTACGTCATGAATAGGTATTTTTTGAAGTTGATGGTGAAGGCGGAAAAATCCTTGCAATTTTTATATATTTTGATGTTCATATTTATATGTCAAGCCATTAGGAATTTAACAAAGTGTGGGGTTAGGAAGAACGGCCTGGTCAATTGTACGGTCGATGCAATTGATACCTTCGTTTGTGCTCGTCAGGAATTCTTCCCCTAGCCATCCCATGAGGTCTGGATACAGATGTATGGTAACCTTAAAATGCTATAGGCTACATATTGTCAGACCAGTTAAATATTTAGCAATTCAGTTTCTTTCTGTATGTATGCCCAAGATTTGTTTTGATAGCAATAAAATTGACCTTGGGTCCTGCCTGTGACAGATGCTCAGTTTCAATCCGGGTGTGAGAATGCCTTTTTGTAGCTCTGTGGACATCCACGATTTCTTCGTAAAAAATATCAAAAAAGTTATTTAATGATACTGATAAAAATAGCCTTTTATTTTGCATAGGGTTGATTCCTTTAATAGGGATGGGTGTAATGTCCCCATCCCAATAGAGTCCTACAGGAAAATTTCCGTACCCCTTCCATTATATAGTTTTTGAATGCTCGTCATGAGAAAACAACTTTGTCCCTGGGCATGAATAGCCGTCCATTTTTTTGTAGCCTGAGGGGTATCCGTCGTCATGCTTTGTTACGCGTCTTGGCAGACCGCATTCAGTAATCCAATCCCGCGTGGCTCGTTTCTTACCTTTGTTTATCATCGCAACCAGGTGAGGCCTTTATCCTTTTGGTGCCTGCGGGATTTTTTGTTATTCTGCTTCACTCCATGTCAGACCTGCATCAAAGAATGAGCAATTTTATTTTTCCTCCTTTCTTATCCCCACCCACTACTCCCTATAATTATTTGTTTTTCATACTGCTTCTCGTTCCCGGCTAGGAAGGTATATAACAAATTGGTTGGGGTATTTAATTTTTAAGTGAAAAATTATGAATTTAAAGGTTTGGATTAAATTAAGGGTGCCAGTTTATATCTGGTCCATTTCAATTCATATTCTTAACAATTGTTTTGAGCATTTTGGTTTATTTTCAATTTTCCATTAAATTATAATTTAACTATCCAATTTGCAAACTCCATTCTCCAGGTATTCCCAGGCGAGATGCTCGTAACCTTCTCTCGGTATTTTTGTTGGCGGATGGGTCAAAGTGATAATTTTCCTATATGATATAATTCTGTGTTGGCCTAAGCTTCAATGTTATATATAAGTGTAATAAGCTTTTATTTTGCAAATTCAACTCTCTCTATTATTTATATATGCAACTTCTCCCCAGGTAACTCCCCTGTGAAGATTCTCGGAACCGGTCGATTAGGTTGAAAAAAATAGGTGCTCAAGATGGCTTAAGGCTTCCAGCTTGGCTATTTTTTGCTAATATTTTTTGCTTGCCTTTGCGTAAATCACGTCAGGTTGGGGTATTCCACACATTCTCCTTTGCTGGCTTTTGGGTAAATTCACACAGTCGGAAAATTGGGAATTCCCCCTTTTAGATTTTCATATTGCTTGCTAAAATGCATGAATTTTTTCTGCTTGCCTTTGCGTAAATCACGTCGGGGTTGGGTGTATTTCACACATTCTCTCACGCTTTTTCCTAGATTTTCCCCTAATTTGATCTGGGCCCATCACCCGACCGGAAGGTCCTTACAATTTTTATTTTTTCGTGCACTAATTTGATGCTTGCCTCTGCTGAAGCCCTTTGGCTAATATAATTTTGTTTAAAATGATTTACATATGTGCACTTTTTCTCTCTGTGGTTACAAATAAAAGGCTTGATCCTATTGATGGCTGACATGCGATGCTAAAAAGTTTGCGTTCTCCATTTGTTTCATTTCTCTGTCGAAGGGGTAACAAGGTGGAGGCGGAAAGTGGCAAAAAAAAAATCATTTCATATGACCCATTGACTTTTTTACCCTCCTGGTTTCAACCATTTGACCCCATATTAACCTTTATACTATACCACCTTACACCCCTCTCCTGGGGCCATCACGCAGCAGCGTGCTTCCGACAGACATTCATATTTGAAAAAGTGATATTGTTTTCTCAAATTTTCCCGTGTTCAGATATGGTACCACACGCGCTCGTTCGTTTTATCCCCCCCTTCTTATTCTGTGTCTATAGGTGAAAGCTACAATACAGAATAACAAAGAACACGGCTCGAAACAAATATTGCTGGAAATGTGCTGTTAATTTGAAATTTAAGTTACGCGGCGTTTGCAAATCTTGGCTTATTATGACATATGGCTTATGCATATGAAAACACTTCGTATACTTTGTAGCGGCTTTATGCTGTGGTGAGCAGAAACTGTATCAAACTACATCAGGAAAATATTGCTTTTAATACTTGAGTGAGAAAAAGGGATCAAACCTTTAAAGCCCCATTGGATAATTGCAATTGTCAATTTAGATTTATAAGGAGGATGGGAATCTTGATTGTATTATTTTTGAATGACTGCTTTTCAATGATAGCCTTCAAGTAGCATTGCAGTGAATGTTTTCAATAATTACTATGCAAGAAGCTATTTATTAGTTTCATTTACTGAACATTCGCTGGAACAGTCTGATGTCTCTGGCAGACGCTCTAATCGCATTTGAAGCATTGTCGCTTATAACATCCTTATCGCCAACCAAGTCTACGTAAAGTCTTAGAATCTTTTTTTCAATGCAATGTGACTGCTTTTTTTTTGGGGTGAACTCTGTGATATCTTGAGATTTAATTCATAAGAAATTGTCTATTTCGGTAACGCTCAGTCTATTGCTTGAAAGGCATATTTATTGAAGCACACGACGCCTAGAAGTACCGAACGTAAAGGGTACCGACCCCGTAGATGGTAGATTACACGCATGAACCAACAAAGATTGTTACAATTTTGATTCTTCTGATCTTTGACCCGTGAAATATTCTTCTATATAAGGAAATATTGTAGGAAAAATATGTCCGAATTGGAAAAATAAAAATTGTACAAAAACTGTTTCGAAGAGTTCTGCAAATTTTTACCCGGACACCACCGATTAGATGTACGCCACGGAAAGAGAAAAACCATTACAGAAATAAGAGGATCCCAAGGTCTGAAATACCCTTTAAACAGCAACAAATGAGCTTTGGCACAAAAGATCTGAATTTAATAATAAACAAATATTTACTTTTGCGTTGATAAAACGATTCATTTTTCAAGGAGGTTGGAAAGTTCAAACAAATTTTTTTAACTAAAATATTGCCATTAGGCGCCCCTCAAGAACCTGATTGGGGGTTCATTAGTCAAGAACTGACAAAAAAAAAATTATCCTGCGACCATCGAACAAATGACCACCCCCCCCAAAAAAAAGTCAGTAGTTTAATGGCAATACTTTAGTTCATTTCAGCCCAATTTTATGTTTCATTTGCATTTTACCATCAATCTCGCTAGGTTTTTAGAAATCCTTGTGGCGCCATTTTACAAATCAAAAATCATTTTGTGAGACATAAATTTTAAAGGGAGAAAAACATTCCCAAAAACGCTGCCTGAGGAAAACAATTAAAATGAAATTAAGAAATATCTTAAGAAATTTCAAATTCACAAAAAGTAACTACTTTTGGACCATACCTTGTGAAAGGAAAGACAGCGCTGTTGTCACAAAAGGCCAATAGAAAGGTTAATTTATCCTCAATTCATTTAAAGTTTTTAGCCTTATGAAGGTTTATAATTACACCTTCAAGCATGAACACTTAAAAATATTGCTACCGACAATGTACACTTGAAATAACAGAAGTCGCTTTTGCTGTGAGACGAATTGTAAAATGTATGTTTTAATCGGAATGTTTATTACCACCAATTGAATGTGAATATGACCCACATCAGGTGATTTTTGAAAAAGCAATTGAAATCGTTATTACAAGGAACTTCACTGCTTATATTGGTTTGCCTTTTGAATCATATCACCACATCTCAGGATTGATGGAATTGGCAATTATAAAAAATCGCGCCTTTTGAAAATAACAGGTATGACAGTTCCTTAGAGGTCTGTAGGGATTGCAGCAGAAGAGTATTCAGTAAATACAAATTCATATATATTTCTGTTGGATTAGATAGTACATAGTTCTCTAGGTTAACCTTTAATCTTTACCCAAAGAGGCAACCGGCGCACAACAGGATCTGAAAAAGAGTCTGCTTGACGGCTTTGAATGAGAAAATAATCTTATCATGCAATATGTAGATATCTAAACGTTAAAATTATTGTTATGATTGATGAGGTCAGGCCTAACATTTTGATCAAGTACCTTTGTGAATCTTACTTCCCTTTTCACTATTTAGGACGTTTAATTCATTTAATGATTTTACAAGTACAAACTGTTATATTAGCCTCCATTTTGTGATTAAAATATTATTTATTTCCCTATTTTAGTTGAGAAAAGATTTCTCATGGGAAAAGTACTTTGTTTATTAGCAATTAGGGAAGAGAAAATGGAATTCCCCTAGTGCTATATTGAGATCAAACCAGATGTTATTTACAAGATAAATCAATGATATATAAATGATTGTTTGCAGCGTGACTGATTGTGAAGAGAGAACATAAATCCACAGAACTTCTGTTATCTGTTCAGAAAATAAGTCAACTTGTCATGCTTTGAGATCAGTCTAGATTGCAAAATAGGTCGTTTCCCTGATGTCATCAATGTATATAAGATGATGTTATGCAGATGATGTCATTGTGCAAGAGATGAACATAATTCACCAAAATTATGTTTCACTGTGAGAAAAAAGTCAACTTGTCATGCTTTGAGATCAGTCTAGATTGCAAAATAGGTCGTTTCCCATGATGTCATCAATGTATAAGATGATGATGCCCAAATTATGTCATGTAGGTGAGACCCAAAATGCCAGTGCTAGGCTATGTTTATGTACAGAGGATGATGTGTCAATGACTATTTTAGATATTGGCCAGTAGTTATATTTATCTCCAGAGGTGGTAGATTGGTGCAGTGCCAGTGCTGATATTTTGGATGCCACAGGAACTTTTTTTTAAATTTTTTCAAGCAAAAACTTTGTGTTTGGAATGCAAAAGGATTCCAGTTTGTGATCCTACAAGTGGACATTTGTGACAGACAGACTCTAGGTGGTATCATTTGCATTACTGCAGAAAATTAGCATCATCGAGGGACAAACCCCGTCATCTTGGTGCTGGACAAAATTATCTTCGGGACTAGAAGATTCCCATGGATTATATAGGGGGGATTTATACTTTGCATGCTGTCATTTGAAGTCTTCGCTGTGGAGACATATCATCGTTGAATCGCTTTCAAAACTGGGCAGAAGTTCGTTACATCTGGAGGGAACGTTCATGTAAGATGTAACATCTTATCATTGAATGTGTCATAGTGAATTGTAATTGTGTTTTGGACATTCAAATTCTTGAAAACCAATTGATTAAAATCATATAAAACAGTGTATATTTAACCATTCAGAAATTTGAGGCCACGAGGTTCATTTATTTGTATTTAAAGGGTATTTCTGACTTTAAATCCACAAGACGTAGTAACAAAACATTTCTCAGGGATAATTCGACAATCATATTAAAAGGGTCCTTCAAATATCAAAGAAATAATGTGTATTGGTCCGTAATGGCTAGAGAAGTATTTTAAGTATTATAACTCTATCATTTTTGTCACCTTAAAGTTTAAAGCACAAGAACTGTGATCGTGTTATTTGGTTCCGATTCTCGGAGATGAGGTGACCATGCTCCCCAATCACATGTACAAACAGGTATCCCAAACAAAGATGTTAAACCCTATGAAAAAGGTGTGGATACGTAGTTTTTAACAATAATAACATAATTGTCACTTATAAAGCGCTGTTACCTATCCAAGACAGGAGTCTGTGTTCCCTAAACTTACCTTCGCAACTTCACAAAGAAGAGATCAGACAAAATACCATAACTAGAAACAGCGAGCTTGGATTTGCAGGCAATTCAATGTCCTACATAAATGGTTAACGCAATATACCGCATATCATAGGCGTGCCCAGAAAATGTATTGAGGGGGCGGCACTAAAGATGTTCGAACCAAGAGAGCGAAGCGAGCGGACCGAGTGGAGCGACTAATGGGTGGGGACCAGGGGCCCGCCTTAGGCCCCTGGGGGTTCCCGGGCAGAGCCCCCGGAAGCTCCTGAGGTTTTAGGGTTTTCAAGACCTTTCCTTGCGTACTTCTTCCGACACTTTTTCTTTTCTTTTCTTTCATTCCTTTTTCTCTTTTTCTTTATCCTCCTCTTTCTTCCTTCCTCTTTTTCTTGAGAACTTTCAGGGGGGCTTTAGCCCCCAAAGGAACCCCCCCCCCCGGGTACGCCAGTGCCTATATAGACGACCGACACATTTGGTCTCGCAGCTCGTCCTGCTTAGCTGGGGCCTCTTTAACCCCCATTCGTCCGGACGCATAAACAAAACCCAACATGGAAGCAGAACAAAAAGCCATTACACCTCGATGGACACCTCTCGGACTAATACCTATAGATTAAATTATCGCCCTTCTACCAACCCTGGCTTGTAAGGTCAATTGGCCAGAGCACCGTATACGGAATGTTGCGGTTCAATCGGCCCAAGCGCAAATGGGTTTCTTTTTTCTCCACAAATTGTAGTGGCACTGGCCAGTCTAGAAAAGAGTATAAAAAACAAACGTGGGTGAGACAATTATTTTGAAGGCTTTAGGAAACATTGACTGCTGATTCCAAATGATTTCACCTTGTCATCCTTGAGCATTTTAAGGGGGTAAAAATGTATGTTTCATACGGAAGTTAAAAGGGTGCATAGTCATGTTCATTCTGGTTCTAAAGATTAAAAAAATATAGTGTGCTATATCTACAATGGCTGTGTTGGCCTGACAGACCAAAACTTTTCCAAATTTAGCATGGCGTAAATTAATTAATACTACTTGATGTATGAGTCGAAAGTATGTAACAGAGGCTATCTATTCTAGCGTGCCACCGGAACACTGTTCACATGGTAGCGCTAAAGGTCCAATCCCGTCAAGTGGGGAGTCAGAGGATCATGCTGGAGGCTTTCGTAACAAATCAAGTAGTTAAGGGGTCGACGGACTCTATTTGGGCACGGTAACTTCCAAGGACGTGACATCCGAGACGAATTGAAGGTTAAAACAATGAGGTGATTAAATTTTTCAAACTATGACCTCATAAATGCAAGAAAACCACGACAACACTGTGCAAACTGGTCTCACGAGATTGGGGAAATCGCGTGAATGATTCCCCCCCCCCCCCCACACACACACCACACAAAAAGGCGAACATGCACGTTGCGTCTGCTATCACCCTACATCCACAGGGTTTGCTGGGCTCGATCTGTCTCAGAGCGTGATCCGTACTCATAAATAAGCATAAATTTTTACATTATTACCACACCATAGTGTCTTGCTGTCTTTCGGGATCACCTTATAAACTAAGTAAAGTTTGCAGCCCAAAAGATTCTTCTGACGCTTGCAAGTTTCACCAATGTCGATGAACATAATATTCAAAACTCCCGTAAACATGATTATCAGGGAGTTATTCATCAAAAGCGATTATTCGAATCACAGGAATTAAATAAAAAATTTACAGGAATAGATCCAGGGTATTCATGGAATGCTATATAAAAGAAGTGCGATGTTTATTAGTTCAGAAGTAATAAACACAGATGAATCTTTAAAGTCGGCATGTGAATGAAAATGACTAACTTTACGGAAACTGTACTTTGTCCATTCCTCGGGTGTTGATTGCAGTGTTTTGTGTGAGTTGCCTCATTGAAGGTAAGTACAATAGCTTTATTTAACAGTGGCACAAAGGTTATCTCGGAATGTTTTCGATTAGTATTGTGCCGAAGTCCAATAATTCTGAAAGTTTTACTCTATACATTTGTTGCCTCATAATTAACTTATAGACTGTAGCGTATGGGTGTTCCTGTAAATTAGGGGTCCAAACGGGTGTGACAAAAGGGTAGGAATTGGCAAAATGGTTTAAAACTGATTCAGTATGTTTTTAGAATTTATCGTTATCTATTAATATTTATTTAAACAATAAGGAAAAATACATGTACATGAAATTATGAAATATCAAAAACACTAAAACCCAAAAAATATAAAAACCTTAAAAACACCAACAATTAAATAAGGGAACTAAAATGAAGAGTTAAAACACTAGAACTGGAGTGTCCTAACAGCTGCATTGAAAGCAGGAAAAGAGGCACAAGTCACAGCATGTTAAGGCAGATAATTCAACTTACTTGGGCTCATGGGGGAAAAACTCTCTGACAAAGAGAGAGGCGAGGAATGGTGGATGAGGGCACGAGAATGATTAAATCTGGAGTTGGCACGAGCTGTGAGGAGTAAAAAAACATTGGGAGCAGAGGAAAGACCGCAAGAATTTTGAAGACATGACAGACGGCAAAAAGTCACGCCGAGCCCCAAGAGACGGCAGGGAAGCTTGGAGAAAGAAGCGTCATCAGTTCAAGATTCCAAGACTGCAAAATGGTCGACGGCAATCTTGAAACAGATTCAAAAACGAGTAGATAGGGTCTTGTTTAAGTGTGTGCCAGGAGTGCTGTGTAGCTAATATTGGACGACCAAGGAAATGTACAGGGTGCGACGAAGATTTTTAGAAGCAAGATGGAAATTTTCTATGGATCAGGCCAGTGATCTTCCGAGCCTTTTGCAGATGGCATCAAATGTTTACAGTCCCATGGTAAGTTTGTGGTAAGTGGATCCAAGGAAGGTGATGTCACTAACTGTCAAGGGCTGGTGTTGAGATAAAATTGTAGGTTTGGGGTATGGTGTGCCTAGTAGATATTGACAATGGCTTGGTTTTCAGCATGGCTTGAGAAGTGGATGTAAACCAATTAAAGACTTTGTTAATGTCATCTTGAAAGTCGATTGTTCTTGTGTTGTTAATTGGTTGGTGCAAAGTTGTGTCATCTGCGTATAACAATAATTGCCCAACTGAAAAAAGGGATATGACAGAGGTAGTTTATAAAGATCAAGAAAAGGAGAGGCCCAAGGACGAGCCTTGTGGGACCAAGGGAGAAGTGCAGCCAAGGACGGCCGCACTGGGAGGCATGTTAGTAAAGATACGAGCACACAGCAAGACAAAAGGGGAAAGATATGCCGATACGAGCACAGCAAGACAAAAGTGGACAAGATATGCCGACAGCAAAAAGTTTTGAAGAAGCAGGCATGTCGTGAACCCTACAAAGGCCTTTGTCAGATCAAAAAGGGCAACGGCCACATCATTGCCGTGCTCGAGCATTGTGCCAGTCCGAGATGGCTGTGAGAAGAGCAATCTGTGGTTGAGGAATTAGGGAGAAAACCAAATTGTCCTTTCTTTTTAGCAAATTAATTTTCCTTGAAGGTGAGAGAGAATGGGTTATGTGAATTATTTTTTTTCCAGGTTTTTGGAGGAGATGATGGTTGGAGAGAGAATGCGACGGTAAAGTTATTTATGAATTCTTGTTCTCCGAATTTGTAAACAGGAATGATGCGGCGCGATATCTTCCATGCAGACGGAACTTTGCCAAAGGAGAGTGAAAGATTGAAAATGTAGGAGAAAATAGAAAGGGCCGTACCATTTAAGCATGGCATCCATAGATACCTCCACACCACACAGATGAATTATTCTGAAGAAGAAGAAGATCAAAAACTCCCTCTGGGTGCAAAAAATAGAGGAACAGATTGGTCCTGGGGGAGGGTAAATAGAATACAGTGAATTGTACTGTTTTATATGCGCTGGGCATATGTAGAAAACTCACCAGTTCCAATTTCAGACCCAACATACAAAATGACCCCAATAAAGGGACCACCAGAGTCCCTTGACTTCCATATGAAAATAAAATAACAAACCTTCAATGACTTAAAATTACCTTTGAATGTGATTTTAGTATAATTTAATGAACAATTGAAAAACGGAAGGGGAAGCACTTGAAAGTTCACAAATGGCATTGTCATTTTCAACACTAGCAACATTTACTTTAACATTTAATTTTTGTTATATTGGCACAATTTTGTTTTATTTGTTTTAATGTAAATCATACTAGTTCTAATGTTGCCTTGTGATACCTTTAAAAATAACTCACTCTAAGTATTTAGTTACATTTCCTCCATCAATTATTGAACTGTATATATGTTTTACTCGGAGGTGTAACTTTGTTGTTTCCCTTTGGTGTCCCAGTTACACGCGTCCATGGTCAATGGACAAAAAATAAGTTTGAAATGTTTAATTTGCCAGGAAATAAAACTAACATACACAACTGTTTAACTTAATGCTTGTTAAATTTATGTCAGAATCCCAGGTTTCATCAATCAAATTTATGTGTTTGTACTCATTTCATGAGAACATTATGAATAAAAATAAGAACGATTGTATAGTCATATTGGGACAACCATTGTCCAGGTTCTCGCCACGGGGGACAACCGAAAGTTATGGTCAAACATTTTGACTTTGGTTTAGGACCATACTTTAATTTAGTGATATCTTGCAAATTTTGGTGGTTTGTGTATGATTTTCCTCCCTGAGATATCCAGTATGCTTTGTTTCATGTACGAATTACCATGTTTAAAGAAAATGGGTGGCAAGAACTTTAAAAAAAACAACATAACATGGAGGACACCAAATATTTATGGCGCGACATAGTAATTCTATGTGCCCATGTAAGAATTGTGTGTAAGTTAATACTGATACTTTGCAATGTTGACTCATTTTTGATATAACTACCAGGAGAGACAGCCAAGGAACCCATAGATACAAATCATTAAACCTGATCAATCACATTAAATGGACAATATGTCACAGCTGGTAACCCCAAAATCACGAGGGACACGAAGGCAACTTTACCACACTCTGACAGGGCCCATATAAAAATAACCAAGTATCAAGGTACCAAGAACTAGAACTTTTTAAAATTTAAAAAGGCGGACTCAGAGATTTCCCGATGACGGGCGCACTCATTTTTCAAAGATATCGTGTTTTTTATTTTGCATATATATAATGCTGTCCTATAACTATCACTTGTGTGATACTAGGCTCAAATCGAATCATTCATATAGAAAATCATAACTTTGTTGTTCAAATTCCGGAGCCGGAATTTTCGTTATACAGTACACGGTATCCTATGGCACTCTTATACGGTGTCATACAAAACGTTTACTGTACTGGTCAATTAAAAACGAAAAATCCGATTCATCTTTAACTTTGGATTAACAACATTTTAGGTTGACCTCAACTTTAGTTCTAGACAAAAAAATATATTTCAAAATCAAATCTCGAGCCTGCCTTTAATATGTCATAAAATAGAAGCATTGGTATGAACCCCTAATTTACAGAAACACACCTAGGAAAACTGAGAACTTTTGGTAATGTTTCTTCTCACATTTAAAACTCCCACAAAAACTCGCCCCGAGATATATAACAATATCACATCAAAGTAATTACAAGTTAAATTCACCAAACGACCAACATTTCAACATAAGTAATGATTTTTGGTGACCAGAAATTGTTGTAGTTATGAAGTCGGTACGGCTGATAGTGATGCAAAAGTTTGGGTTCTATAAAATCCTCTTCCGTTAGACTTTTTTCTTTCAGAGTTTCATTTTACCCCCTGGGCACTACCACTTATTTCCAATCTTTTGATTGCCTCATTATGGGACAAACATAGATAGCCCTCTAAGTAGGCCAATTAAAATATGCAATTTTAATCTTTGGGGAAATATATACCACCATTCTTCCAATTCACTGATTTGCTCATATATCAATATTACCTTCCAAGTGACATCAAAATAGTCCTGAAAATAGTTGACTTGGTACTGATAGATATCAGGTCGTGCCCAGGGGTTCGTTCCCGAAACTGAGTCGTAAAACTCACGTGCATACTATGTCATGCCTGAGTGGGCCAATTTGTCTAAATCACTGTGTAACTGGTATGAAAAGGTCTGTTTTATGTAGGACATACGCCTGAGTTAGATATACACTTAGGGTTACGCAGCACGATTTTGGGGAACGGGCCCCAGGGGGGGTTAACACCCGTTTCTCATGAGCTTCTCACCAATTCTCCAGCAAGATAGAATTCATTCGTTGTGCTAAACTAAACCCGATAAAAGGTAAGTTTTATTTTTCCTAAGTTATTCTACTTCACTTTCACCCAGGTAATGATTCTCTTGCGACCCCTTCCAGCGAGCTTAACCACTCAAAATACATACAGCTCTAATCCAGGTAATCTATCTAGTGATGGAAATGAACCGTACACACCAAAGAAACATTTTGCAACCCTAGGAACAGTGTCACATCCGTAACCAAGTCAACATTGACTGCAGATATTCCTTCGGTGATGTTTGTCCCCTATTACCACTAAGGGAAATAGAAATGTACCGAGTATTTCTACTACTAAACCGTACACCAAAGAAACATTTTGGCAACACCTGAGGAAACAGTTTCACATCCGTAACACCCAGTCACATTGACTGCAGATATAGTCATCGGTGATGTTGTCCCTATTACCACTAGTAATAGAAATGTATCGGTATTTCTACTACTGTAAGCTCGCCTTCACAACGCAAAGCCAAGTTTAGGGAATGCACTGTTACCCTCTCAAGAAGACCGACCCTCTGACGAGTCTCGCCAGGAACTACTGAGAGTGGGTTATCTTGCCCCGACGGATGGCACAGCTATGGCGATTTCTGCTACTGGGTTAGTGTTATTAATTGCATTTCCGATCTATTTTTAAAGCTCAGATCTTTGAAAGCAACAAGCATTCGTTTAGACAAGTAACAAATTTTATAGTCGAAGGTTTTACCGGTCCTGCTCCATAGTCCCATGTAGAATACAGTTTTTAGGTGATGACCTTTACCCCTTACCTTAACCATGCATCAGACGAAGATTGGTCACTTGTGATGTTTGTCAAGACTAACACTTTTTAACACTGTTACTGTTGTTTATTTGTTTTAAGGTCTCAAACGCATCACACGTGAATGAGTCCCTTGATCATACGACGTAATCTGTAGACAGATTAGCATCATAATTTGAGTTTCCTTATTACTCTGATGCAAAGATTGTTCACATACTTGTGGACGTTTCAGCAACAAACTGTTGCTTTCATAAACGCTAGGTGGACTGCTAATCCCATTGCTGGTGTAGCTTCTCATCCGGTGTTGCCAGTTGATTTGGCAACTGGGGGATTTTTTTAGTGGGTGACTCAGCCGTGCATGTGAAGTTGATACTGCCCCTGCTTCGGTTCATGGAGGTCCCTTTCTTTTTCTTATTTTCAATTTGCTCCTTGATCCATCTTTTAAAACTATCCTTGCTCCTTGCCTATGACCTGTGCCTCTCCAACCATAACATGGACTAGTGTGTTAAAAAATTGGCCTAGTGTGAAACTTCCTGAGATGAACATGTCATAATATGTTTGCCGTCAGAGGACAATAGTAGAACAGTGTCTTATCTTTGTCATTCTGAAACTGCATATAAGATTCTTTGTTTACCTCTAGGAAGCAAGATTGCACACCTGTTGATGAACAATAGACTTTGTGTAATTGCTATGTCAACAAAACACTTTGATGTTTTGTTTTGTCTTGTCTCCTTGTCTCCTCCGCGTGTTTGTTGCACATGCGAATTTTTCTAATGGACAAATTCTGTTGCAAGTCATTTCTCCTTGCCAGTTGACAAGAGTTTTCATCGAGTGTAGACCCTCAAACATAAGGTGAGGAACTATTCATAACATTTGATCTTAATCTTATGTTATTTATACAATTCTGAGCAAGTTGCTAGAAATTAGGTCAGAAGCTACCAAAATTTGGTACATTGGAAAACAAAGGGTTAAACGACACATTACTTCCAGCAGGACTTGCTTTTCCTTTACCCATGACGTTCACCTTTAACGCTCTGAGTACCTGTATGGACATTAAATACCGGTTTTGCAGTTATACTTCAGTTTGTTCCATTTTTGGTAGACGCCCCCAATTTGCAATTTGATATTTTTTTTTTGCCCAGAAAATTGTTGTAGTTATGAAGTCGGTACGGCGTGATAGTGATCAAAAGTTGGGTTCTAAATGAAATCCTCTTGCCGTTGATTTTTCTTTTCATAGGCGTTTTAACCCCCTGGGCACTACCACTTATTATAACCATCTGTTTGGACTTGCCTCAATGGACACCATGAGATACCTTCTAGTAGCCAATAAAAATAGTTCAGTTATATACTTCTGGGAAATTATCCCACATTCTACCAATTCACTGATTTGCTCATTAACAATATTACCTTTCCCAGTGACATCAAATAGTCCCCCAGTGAAAATAGTTGAACTTGGTACTGATAGATAGGCAGGTAGTGCCCAGGGTTCCGTTCCCTAAACTTGAGTCGTAAATACGTGCATACTATGTCATGCCTGACGTGTACATTTGTCCAAAGCAACTGGTTAACTGGTATGACAATGTCTGGTATGAGGACATAACGCACTGAGTTAGTATACACGTAGGTTACGCCGAGTTTGTGGACGGCCCCAGGGGGGGTTTTTGTTTTTTTTTTAAAATTTCCCCAAAAACCAAACCCTTTTTTCGAGCTTCACATGCTCCAGCAAAGAGAATTTATCATTTCGTTGTGATAAACTAAACCCGATGAAAAGGGTAAGTTTTATTGCTTCTAAGTTATTCTTACTTCACTTTTCACCCAGTAGATTCCCTTGCGACCCCTTCCAGCGAGCTAAATACGACTCAAAATACATACAGCTCTAATCCAGGTAATCTATCTAGTGATGGAAATGAAACCGTACACCAAAGAAACATTTTGGCAACACCTGAGGAAACAGTTTCACATCCGTAACACCCAGTCACATTGACTGCAGATATAGTCATCGGTGATGTTGTCCCTATTACCACTAGTAATAGAAATGTATCGGTATTTCTACTACTGTAAGCTCGCCTTCACAACGCAAAGCCAAGTTTAGGGAATGCACTGTTACCCTCTCAAGAAGACCGACCCTCTGACGAGTCTCGCCAGGAACTACTGAGAGTGGGTTATCTTGCCCCGACGGATGGCACAGCTATGGCGATTTCTGCTACTGGGTTAGTGTTATTAATTGCATTTCCGATCTATTTTTAAAGCTCAGATCTTTGAAAGCAACAAGCATTCGTTTAGACAAGTAACAAATTTTATAGTCGAAGGTTTTACCGGTCCTGCTCCATAGTCCCATGTAGAATACAGTTTTTAGGTGATGACCTTTACCCCTTACCTTAACCATGCATCAGACGAAGATTGGTCACTTGTGATGTTTGTCAAGACTAACACTTTTTAACACTGTTACTGTTGTTTATTTGTTTTAAGGTCTCAAACGCATCACACGTGAATGAGTCCCTTGATCATACGACGTAATCTGTAGACAGATTAGCATCATAATTTGAGTTTCCTTATTACTCTGATGCAAAGATTGTTCACATACTTGTGGACGTTTCAGCAACAAACTGTTGCTTTCATAAACGCTAGGTGGACTGCTAATCCCATTGCTGGTGTAGCTTCTCATCCGGTGTTGCCAGTTGATTTGGCAACTGGGGGATTTTTTTAGTGGGTGACTCAGCCGTGCATGTGAAGTTGATACTGCCCCTGCTTCGGTTCATGGAGGTCCCTTTCTTTTCTTATTTTCAATTTGCTCCTTGATCCATCTTTTAAAACTATCCTTGCTCCTTGCCTATGACCTGTGCCTCTCCAACCATAACATGGACTAGTGTGTTAAAAAATTGGCCTAGTGTGAAACTTCCTGAGATGAACATGTCATAATATGTTTGCCGTCAGAGGACAATAGTAGAACAGTGTCTTATCTTTGTCATTCTGAAACTGCATATAAGATTCTTTGTTTACCTCTAGGAAGCAAGATTGCACACCTGTTGATGAACAATAGACTTTGTGTAATTGCTATGTCAACAAAACACTTTGATGTTTTGTTTTGTCTTGTCTCCTTGTCTCCTCCGCGTGTTTGTTGCACATGCGAATTTTTCTAATGGACAAATTCTGTTGCAAGTCATTTCTCCTTGCCAGTTGACAAGAGTTTTCATCGAGTGTAGACCCTCAAACATAAGGTGAGGAACTATTCATAACATTTGATCTTAATCTTATGTTATTTATACAATTCTGAGCAAGTTGCTAGAAATTAGGTCAGAAGCTACCAAAATTTGGTACATTGGAAAACAAAGGGTTAAACGACACATTACTTCCAGCAGGACTTGCTTTTCCTTTACCCATGACGTTCACCTTTAACGCTCTGAGTACCTGTATGGACATTAAATACCGGTTTTGCAGTTATACTTCAGTTTGTTCCATTTTTGGTAGACGCCCCCAATTTGCAATTTGATATTTTTTTTTTGCCCAGCTATGTTAGTAATTGTCCAGAAAACTAAACTGCGAACTAGCAATGCTAAAAAATGTGTATTATCATAAAATGAGCGATTTTTGTAATTAGAATTGGGATCCCTAGATTGTACTTTAACGGCAGAGCTTGGAAATGCTAAGTTATGTCCGTCCATGATGAAAAATAGTGCAATAGTGCCACCTCAAGAAATTGTCCTCCTAACTTGACTTGGCCTGAACCATTAAAACAACAATATATGATCGTAGATACGTACATGGCGCTATTCCCGGCTATTTCATATTGGAAGGCCGTTTTCCCAGGCAGCCGCCGTTGAATTAATTATCGGGGATCCCCGATAATAATTATTCTAGTTACAAATTTCCGCGTTTGGCGCCCATAGCATTGTGGAGCTTAACCATTCACAGGTATAGTTTACACTAGCCAGTTTACCAATGTAACCGGTAAAAATTCAAATTTTTTGAAAATTGGGGGCGTTCTTCAAAAAATGTGCTAATATTCGAATCGGCCGGTCTAGACCAAATGACTTTTTCGATAACGCGAAACTAGTTGAACTGTACCAGCAATAATTGTGTCGCCAAGATTTTATGTGGACCTGAGTGTACAAGAGACTGGGTGGCACCAACGTGAACTTTGAACTAGTTTAATTATTTTGTGCATGGTGTATTTGTAAATAGTTAGAAAACATAATAATTTTGTGCATTGTTAATATTGGTGTAATTTCATGATTGTCAAAATTCCTTTAGTACTAACGAGGTTGAGAACAAAAGAACGTAACTCAACACTAAAAGAAATATTAAAGAATTTCTTAAAGCGGCACTGGCAACATTTTCACAAATAAATGAATTTTCTTCAATTTTGGCTCTCAATTGATAGTCGAGGCCATTGGGAAACGAGTATCTTTTTACACATAAAAATAACATACCCAACAGATAGGGACATATATGAGGCTAAATACATCCGGTAATTTGTAGGCCACTTTATGTTTTCCTAACTTTAATCAACATGTGTATATTACATGAATAATTTTTTGAACTCGTACTCACTGATATTAAAACCCACAAAGGGGATAGACCGATCAAACAGTTTGCCATAAGCGTGGGAACATGTATACGGCGTGCGTGTCTTGTGTTAACGCCATCTTGTGTTCGCCGTTTGCTGAATTTAACGTCGCCGGCGACGTTAACTAATAAAATCGTTCTGTTACCATAAGGAAACTGATTTGGTCTTTATAATTTCGGGTGAGGGCCTTTTGTATATAAAGCCTTACAACCATCGCCAAAAATATCGATTTTGAAAAACATTTGAGGGCGCACTGTTTTTTTTTCAAATGTGCCAGTGTCGCTTTACTTTCTGCTGTATACTGCTTTTGGAATGTGATGTTTAATATCTTCTTCTACTAAGCAAATCTATCATTACTCAAAATGTAACATCTCATAAAGCTCGTTTAAGGTACTGTAGAGCAAACATTATGTACACTTTAGTAATGAGCTATTATGAACAGCAGAATTAAGAAATTCTTTAATATTCTTTTTAGTGTTGATTATGACGTCCCTTCTAGATTGTCACCCCGATATATTAAAATCATTACTTTGAATTACATTCTTGGTCAAGTCAATCTTCTTAACAAATATTCTTGTGAATTTTGTTTTATTAACCACGGGAGGTTACTTTTCTGACCTGATTAGTCTCGTCTACGTTTGTATCCAAGTCCTGTCAAAAAGTGTTGATTGAAGTGTTCGCAAAGAAGTTTTTTTTCTTTTAACATAAAAGTCACCAAAATTTTAATTGTTAATTTTACGTTATTAAAAAATTATCTTTTCTAACATATTGTCACAAAGGTGATCAATAGTGAATACCATAATTGATTATGGGAAGCTTTGTGAAGACCATTGAAAACCTTATGATGATCACCATTCTAACCTAATCAAATTATAGTAACACTTCCTTGTAAGTCATGAAAACATCTTTTTTCACAGAAGGGGGTCCAACGAAGATCGTTCACATTGGCCAGTAGCTCGATTGCTATGTCAGGAGATGGGGGCTACCTAATTAGTTTCCAGTCTCAAGAAGAACAAAACAACTTTACAATTCCTCACATGGGTAGATTAATTGTTTGTTTTGCGAAGTTTTTTGGTAGATAGCCAGTCAAGCTGTGGTTTGACCTGGAAAAAATTGCAACAGAATCCTTTCTTCTGCTCTTATTACCTCCTAAGTAACCTTCCTCAAACACAAACTATTAAAAAAAAAAAGGAAGCTTTTTTTTTTTTTTTTTTTTTTTTTTTAAAAATGGCCGTTTAAGTCCATATTTTTCAGAATTATTGGTTTTTCCTGCATGATAACTCAGATGTCTATTGTAAAAGTAACCATTTGATATTTGGGGCTGACGTTAATACAATATGCCACAGCCCTTTTCTTTTTCTAGATGCGGCCATTTTCCCGCCACAATCAGGTCACTAGTTTTTTCAGTAAATATATATCAGTTTTTTTCTGCTAATGATGATCATTGCACATATTATTTGTCTTGGATGTACATTGAAGTAATAATAATGCAATATGGCTGTAATTTTCTAATTTCTAAAGAGCTGCCATTTTCCCTCCCGTTTTTCCCGCCAAAACCAAAAGTTACATACCTTTTTTCCGGTTTGGGGTTTTTTTAAAAACATAAATTTATTTACATGCTTTTTTTAACAGTGTATGAAGCAGCAGCTAACTGTGTTGAAGTTAGTGGAACCAGCTCACCGTTGATTGGTTGGGTTTGAGAAGTCTAAATCCCCGTTGACAAGGTAGGGCACTCATTGAGAATGTGATCCGCATGTCTGTGATGGAGACCACATTGACGCTGGAGATGGTCGCAGCCCCCAATCCTGCATATTGCTGTTGAAAACGACCGCCTCCTGTGCGAAAACCTTTCAAAGGTGACCCATTCCTTATAAGGGGAAGATTGCTACTTGGTGGGAGTTCTTTCAAAGGTGTGATAGTGAATTGGTCTGGCTGGGCGTATCTAGACAGCAGTGTTCCATGTCTGTAAGAAGTTGAATGGGGAGCTCGAGAATTTAGGCAGCGTGTCGACAGAAAGGTCGGTGAGAGCACTGTCTCTGTCTGCCGAGTTGTGTGATTCTTTGACAGTGAATCTGCAGCTGGTGCTTGTCCAACGAGCCTTATATCACCAGTTTAATGTTAGGATGTTCTGCAGGTGAAAATGCCTGAAAGCACTGGTAAAACTAATGGGAGTGGGACAAAAATACAGCCAGTAATGGATTCTCTGGTCTCGTTAGTATTGTGTCCAATATTGTGGGGGAGGGGCACTCCTATCTTGGAGGTGATGCGCATGGGTAGGCTGGTTAAGACCCCCTTTCAGCATCGCGTCACCCAAAGAAGACCCCATGTATTTTGAAATGTCACCCAAAGACCCGATATTTTACAGTTTTACCAAACTGTCACCCAAAAACCCTCTTTTGGGTAAAATTTTTTAAACTTTCACTCAAGACCCCTTTTTGGGAGAAATGTTTTGTCAAAATTTTCGAAAAAAAACCCCATTGGTGGGAAATTTTGCAAATGTGTCCACCCAAAAACCCCTTATTTTGGGCATTTTTGGCTGTCCTTCTCACCACTCTCAACCAAAGACCCCATATATATATTTTCGAAGCGCGCCAGCCTTCCAACCCATATCTATTTCATATTGATCCCCCGGGGTCCAGCTTCTTTGTGTGAAGTTATTGCCACCATGCGGATTATTGGCATATTCAGCATCACTTTAGACCACCAGGGCGGTGGTGGGTATAGTCGATGGGCTAGCACCCCATAAGATCCAGCAAGGGGGTAACAGGAGGTTATTCCTCGAAGATACCTAAAGTTGCACATACTGACTCGAGATGCCGCCGTTAAGTAAGCTGCTGAATCAAGCTTCCACTCCCAATAGTTGGCATCTGACATTGTATGGCAAACACGCTACATTGAGGTTGATTTGAAGTCTGGCGATTAGCCTCTTTGTAGTAATGGAAGGCGTAAGCGGTGGAAATTTGGCTTCACTCACAGCTTGAGTCCCAGGTCTTGAGATATGCCTGCAAGTAGGTCCTAGCTGTCAGTAATGTACTTTGTACATCAGTCCATCCTTCTTCCAAGTGAAGAAGGGCAAGATCATCGTCGTAGCCATCTTGTCTAGATGTTGTTTGCGGTAGATCGCTGATATACCCCGGGGGAGGGTACTCATATTTGGTTTGGTTGGGTATGTGCAGCTGAGGAGTCGCCCCCCTATACCCATTTCTAATGGTCATTTGGTAGAACAAGGTACCAATTTCTAAGGATTTGCTTCAAATTTCAACACCCATTTTTCAAAATTTTTCGGGGCTCGCATGCGGCCCCACAAAATTTTGAATTTTTAAGTAGCTATTTTGATTTTGAGCCATTTTTCATGAAACTGGGAGCCATGTCTAAGGTTTTCTCATGACATACGAACCCATTTCTATGGATTTTCTCATGAAAAATTGACCCACTGGAGCCGCTCATCCCGTATACCTTTAACATGTGATTAACCCCCCCGGGGGATATACATATACCATTGAACAGCATTGAGCCCGTACGATCCTTGTGGGACTGCCGTCTCAAAGCGACACAGTCGACTGTGCCTGCTCATCACAAAGGTACGGTTTGCAAGTATATTACCTATGAATTGCGTACAATGTGGACTATCCGTGATGGTCCGGAACCTTGAGTGTCAAAGCACTGATCCACCTGTATCTATGCTACCGTAAGGTCTCACCACGTCGCCTGCCTTACGACGCTTTTTCAAAGCTCTCCTCAATATCATTTATGAATTCCTTACAGATCTGGTGGGACAGTGCTCCGGCCACGTCGAAATTCTGCTTGTTCGGCAGGTTACGGTTCGGCGAGTCACTCAGCCGGGCCAGAATCAGCCTCTCAAGGAGTTTGAAGGAAACACACAATTTGATTTGGGGGCGGTATTTTTCGGGTTGTCACAACTTTTTGGTTTGGAGAGTGGCGATGATGTACCCTCCTCCAGATCTTGGTTAGGACTGGTTGGTAAGGGCATCATGTTAGAAATCAAGACATCGTGGACCGCAGTTGTATATTAGCAGGCCCCTGGGCCTTTCCACTAGCACTCTTTTAGTTGGCTAATAGCAGAGGTGAGCTCATTTAGTGAAAAGGGTGTTGAAAGTGATCCGTCCAGTCCAGGGCTCAACGAAGTTTGGTGTATCTTCTTTTTTGCCAGAGCGAGTGTAATTCCTATCAATATCCTTGACACGACCATTTGCGAGGAGTTGCTCCGCAATTGAGTTGGCAGACAATGGCATTTGAGGTCATCATTTGTGCTCTCAGTAGCTACGAGGGATATTTTGGGTACGTGGTATCTCAATAATTAATGAAATTTGATAAATCCTGCTTTGAACTTTTCATATTAATAATGAAGTCTTGATTCTCTAACATATACCAAAATGTTATGCTTTTTAAGCGTTTAAAAGCCAAGGTCCCATTTTCAAATAATAGTGTCCCTATCTGTCTATTGTTGTTTCTCCATGAGTGCTGTTGCATCTTTGTTCAGGCACTGGTATCCAAATGGGCCTCGTCTACAAGGTCAAGGTTTATTCCCGTACATGTTGCTATGGTAGCTAGGACACTCCCATGGGGACACTCAATTTCTTTACAACGCGGGCGAAGGTAGCCTATGCAATAGTATATAAAAAAGGATCAGGACACCTCTGTGACATGAGGACATGAGATCTCAGTCATTATTGAAATTGGATAAATACTTTAATATTTGTTACAAAAAAATAAAAACGATAAAAAATTAAAAAAATCAAGTATTTAAGACCTGCTAACAATTCTTGGAGTGGTCCTTTTTAACAACAAAGTTTCAAAGCAAGCTAACTATCCTGTGGAGCTTCTCTCATAAACGTTGCAATGCATGCTGTAAACGTCTGTGAGTCCCTCGTTGGTGTCACCTTGAATTTGTTGTTTCATTTGTTAATTGTGGCATACTGACCCAAGTCCCTGTGTGGTGTAAATGCTCAGTGTGTTATTACTGGGAGTTATGATTAATACCCTTGGGAAAATCGAATAGCTGCTTTGTTCATAATTACAGCTAATTACCTTGAATAAGCTGTATTTTATTCATATTTATTTTCAATTTCCATTATTTTTTTTTACTTCTTTTCGGAAAGTCCCTGACCCTCAAACATGAACATTTCTGTGTTATTCTATCCCTCTATCACATGTCTTTGAAGTATAAAACTACAGAGGATACTTTTTGGCCAATTTTTCGAATTTCCCGCTGACAACACTATGACTCATGTGTTTACAAAATGCGAAATTTTCAATGCAAAATACATGTATAATCCATGAACGCCATGCACGCCGCACAGAGCACACAATTTTTGAGTCGATTTGGTGTCTGTCTTCTCCTTCTCCTGCATTCAATTCCACCAATATAGCGATAATTGTTGGTTGACTAGGTTCCTTGATCCTTGTAGATTCCTAAAATTTAATTCCCGGCTTCAAAGTGTGACGAAATATGAAAAAAAATCGCGGGAGTTTTTATCGAACGGTCCCCACAGAATATTAACAGCTAACGAGTGAAATCTCTCCGCGCAACGGTCGTGTTGTGCACCAAAAGCATCATGGTAGACTTGATCAAATCTTGGACTGGCACCAGCACTTCGTATGATGTATAGGTTTGAATTGGCCGTTTCTTTTCTTTTTGGTAGACTGTACCCCGGTCTCGGCTCTGTCTCTGGGTTAGAGCGCACTGGGTTAAAGATAATGCCAGACTCGGGGCTAAACTAAAAACAGATGACTTTTCACTTAATACCACCCCGGACGCCCTGACAACCAAACATGTCCAAAATGCACAGGGCTCCTGGAATAACATAGGTAGTGGTAGCCGCCGAGGACGGTACGAATCTGTAGGGAAACGGTCTCCAGCAGTATCGATTCACAAGTTAACGTGACTGCATTACCTTTTGCGCACTTCACGGTTAATTTTGAATATTTTAATGCTAATCCGGAGACCACAGATACGAACAAACAGGTGGTATAAATGGCCACGCGACATAGGTATCAGTTATCTATTACGCGACCGCAGCTCCTTTATCAGAGTGTCATCTATTCATAGTATGGAAAATAATTTACATAGCAATAAAATAAAAGACGGGAGGAGAAGCTAAGAAATCAGAAAATGTCCTGTGATTTCTCCTCGTTTTTGTTTGTTGTTGGTTGTAGTGGCGTAACCAGTGGGCGGCAGGGGGCGCAAGACCCCCAAACAGAACTTGCCCCCCATTCAGCCCCCCCCAATGAACTGAACTTTTTGTACAGTGTCTATGGAAAGGCCCAAAATTTGCCCCTCAAAAAGCCTTGGCACCTTCAGCAGCCCCCCCCCATGTGCAAAGCTCTGGTTACGCCACTGGTTGGTGGTTGTAGTATTTTCTTATGAGGATGGGCTGAATCATTCTGAAAAGAAATAGGGCTATAATGCATACTGCAGGTTGCCACAACAATCACAAGCTCTCCATTTATTTTACCAAAGCCCAGTGGGGTCCATTCTTACAGAAAAATGAATTATTTTCCCAGCGATATACATCTTCCTGTCTGACGCAATCTTCCCCAATTCATCTTCAATTTCAATGTAAAGCTAGCGTGCTCAATCCAACTGACCCGTAAATCATTCCTTGTGAACAGGGAATTAAAATTGTATGTTCAAATGGGTCAGATAGTAAATTATATACTTGTATTTTCCTAAAAAGTAAGGGTCAATCCCATATAACCCGAATTTTCTTTGATTTCCATGCCAATTTCCTTCCCTATCACTTTTATGTGAAAATGATGGTTCGATAGTTATTTTCTTTATTTTGTGATTGTTTCATTTTTACTATTTTAAATACAAAAATTGGAAACTCAATAATCCAAAATAACGAAATTATTCCCAAGCATTTGACAGCGATAGGCTGCTTGTTTAAAAATGAATAAGTATACTCTAATCAGAAAACAACGTCCTCACCTGCTTGTGACGGCGGCATCTGACCCCCCCCCCCCCAAAAGAGAAAGCCGTCCCTCCTTGTTACCCCAAAACCACCTAGGCCCTACGCAAGGGTGGGGGTCCACTTTCGCTGATTTTTTCTAACTAAAAAAGATCATAATTGTATAGAAATTCTGACTTAGAAACTCACTTTGGGTGATGAGATGTTCACAAAGGTAAAAAAGGAGCGTTTTAGATCAAATCTTCCCTTCCCTGAACTCTCCCTAATCAAAAACATTACGTTAAAACATACTCTTCAAATGCAAAGAATGTGAGGACAAGAGATATGGTTCTCCTGAAACTTTTGCACAATATTATCCTAGGAGTAGAGAGACTCGTCGTCCTCAGAGATCTTTATTATAGTTTACATTTTTCGTCTTTTTCTTTTATCAATTTTTCCTTTCCTTTTCCCCTAGGCCCAGCGCGAGAAAGCGAAAGCCATTGGTGTATTCGCACACGATCCCAAAAAAGGGGAAGGCGAAGACGCCCAGTCCAATTTCCTGATTTTCGATTAAAGGTTACAGGATTTGGAGAAAATCGGAAAAAAGTTGACTTGTGGGTATCATGAGTCAAAAAGTACCCGCGGGTTAGATCGACTTTACGGGAAAAGATGTGCACGGATGTTTTTCCAAAAGGTAAGTCCCGACCCCAAGAATCCTGTATATGTGACCTACTTCCCTTTCTTAAATCCTCTAACCATCCTTTCCTTAGCTTGTGTAGCAGGATTAAGGGCTTGGGCAGCCCGATGAGCCTGGTTACAAGCCGTCCGCATCAGTGGAAATTCTCCCCCTCCCCCTCCCGGGTGTCAGGCCATTTCTAAGCGTAACTTTACGAAAAATAGGTACAACTAGTGCATCTCCACCATGGGGACCTTCAGACCTAGGTGTGACATTTGACCACAGGAATTGTCCTGTGCCCAGGTCAGTAGTTCTACGTAAATTGACCTCTAGAGGACCTTTGACCTTTTGGGTCACTCTAAAACACTAATAACAAACGTCAGACGTTCCCCCTACTTCATGCTATAATATGTTTCACAGTATTCTTGCAAAAAACACCCCAATATTTTTTAATTCAACCAAAGTCCCCATATTTTGTGAAATGTTAACACTGGTCACCGACCCCGATTTTGGGGAAGGAAAAAACAAAAAAGACCTCTATTTTTGAGAAAACTTTGCAAAAATACATCCAGAGACCCCCTTTTGGGAAAAATTTTTCATATGTTGTCACCCGAAAACCCTCTTATTTTGGTATTTTTGGCTATACTCACCCAAAGGCCCCCTATCTTTTTCTGTGAACCGAATGCCCTGGGCTTGGAAGCACGAACACCTAAAACCCATATTCATTCATATGTGATTGCACCTATATGTCAAAGTATAACGAAATAGCCGGACAGACAGACAGACGCTTGTTTTAGTAGATAGATATCTAAGGATTGCGATACGAGCAATGGTAATATTGTCTTAACAAGCTTCATTAAGATGCATGAGGGCGCAGGTTATTGAAATGCAAATAAAATTAAATGAGGATCTTATCAATAGTGAGGGACAACTATCAAAATAAAAATGATTTTGTACCGTAGAGTACTAGGCAATAAATACGGATATTTGACTGATAATAATATAATAACATAAACCACTACTTATGATTGATAGAGTTGACAATAAAAATGCATCATCATAAAGTCAAATAAACATCAAACCGAGAAATCGTTACTTGAGAGGCCGAAACCTGCCTGAGCCACCCAAAACAACAATGTGCGCGTGCGACAACCCCCAGAAGGTTGTAACAGCCGCTCGTTCCCAGGGCCCGTTTTAAATCCTCCGCAAAAAATAAGCGTCGCACTGCTTGGTCGGCCTAAGTGTCTCTTTACGCACATACGGCACGTCGAGAGAACAGTGCGAGTATTACCAGAACCATGTGTTTTGACTAAGGTTGTGGCGGAGTACTTCCCCGACCTCGGGGGAGACTTGAGACGTTTTCCCTACAGATCGGAGGGTCCACGGATATGGGGCTGAAGAGTCTAATGTAAATTTCAGTCGCTTTAGTGTTTTCATCACCGTGGACCCGAGGGAGGGAGAATTTTTGGCAGTTTTGCCAAGAGGTTATTAGTACTAATTTTGAGACCTGTCAAGTTCCCTTGCCGTGTATAAAGCCCTCTACGGTGAAATCACTTTTCGTTGGTCAGACGGGTTTCCGGACAACCCGTTTTAATGGGGTAAAAACTGAGTTTTGTGAAAAAACAATCTAGGCGCAGTTTGAAATGACGGGCTTTTAGGCTAAAATGAGTGCTGATTTTCAAGGTCACGCTACAGGCTTTTCATGAATTATTAATGTAATTCAATCTGGGTCACTTCTAGCCAAGGTTCCCGCGGCAAAGTGGCATATCGTGATCGCCAAGGTCAGAAATACACTTTTAACACAACGAGCCATGTATTGTGCCACAACTGTCTGAATTATATATAATAAAAAAAGCAAAATCTCAAAAGCCTTTTTCATATAAATACTGTGAAAGTTAAAAATAAAAATATTATATTGATAAAAATTTTATTTTTGTTTCTTTAAAAGGATCGGTTAAGAATTTGGAATGTCAAAAACGAATTACAATGGCAATACGATAAAATACACTCCATAACGTCCTAATGGACACTAAATACTTCTGATACACTCTGATGTGCCGATTAATGCCCAAACTCAAGAGGGAAGCAGTTCAAAAGTAACCTGCACTCACAGCGAAGACTCCAAAATGACAGCATGTAGTGTCAACGTCTCACATATAAATCAACAGTAAATCAAAATTTCACAAAATCCGTATGTCATAAATGTCCACCTTTAGGACAGAAGCACTGAGTTTACTTGGTGCTCTCTTTGCATTAAACTTCATAGGTTGAATTTTAAATTGTGGAAGTATATTTTTGTCCTTTTGAGTTACTGCTTTGCATTTAGAGCAGGGAGCAGAATATCATAGGGCCTATATTTAAGGAATTCGTTCATCCCCACTACAGAAAAAGGTGGATGGCCCTCAAGATCAATGCTAGGTAGTTAATACCTTAGATGGTTTTGTAACTTTTTCAATAGGGGCCAAAAGGCATATCAGGAGTGGATTTGATAAATCAGATTAAACAAAAAAATCATTCAAAATCGATTTTGCAATGTCGGAACATTAGTATTGGTATTAACATACCCTGCAAGTGATACGACCAAACGCAGCCTAATAAAGACAAAATCGGGTTATTTTAGGCGTAATGGTCCGAACAGGCACTTTCTACAACACATTAATTGAATGGAGATTCGTATCTTTGAACACCGCCATTTTCTTCCTTTCTATTAATCTCAGGTGGAAAATAACTATGAGATTCTACAGAACTTACCTTCCACTTTAAACTATTCTGCAAATTTCCAAATTATTGTCACTATGTCGGATAAATCACTGATAGTGTCTTTAACGTTCACAATTGAGGAAACAGCATGTTAATTTTTACGATAAGCTTATAAAAAATTACGTTGGGGCAACTTAGCATCACTCAGGAAACCTTTAAACTGGCGCAACCCATCGAAAAAGCGCTAAAAGAAACCCCCCAAACTGGACTGAAAATAACCAAAAAAATACTAAAGTTGGCAAGCAAAAGTGCTAAATTCATGCTTTTTCTCATGAAAAAGTGGTATCTCTGCAAAATATGAACAATTTGTCTGAACGGATAAAATATACTAACGATAAACGAATTTAAAATACCATATTGGCCTATGGCATAAAAATTCGAATAAATTAT
>JAMKCH010002401.1:0-59829 GCA_023653785.1 Ophioderma brevispina
TAGTAAATAGGATATTTCAATATGCATTATCGCTTCTATCATCAAAACCGCAAGTTTGTTTCCCACAATACTCAGTGGTGAGTTTATGTGAGTGCCAGGCTCTTTATATCATGTAGAGAACATGATACACATAAATTGGACCAAGCACCTTTAAGCTTTTCTTACGTTGTCTCTGATTGGCTAATTAAATCATATAATCCTATGGAGAACCAATCAAATTAACCAGTAGTGCTCTTGGGATTAAAAACAAAAACTAAAAATCCTGGGTAATTACAAAAGGTTCCCATATTTTTCTGATTCAAAAAGAATCTTGACTGTAAGGCATGTCAACAAAAACATTTTGTCATTGAACAATTTTGTTAACTTGCTTGCAATTGAACACACCCTTTAATGAAGTAGCAGGTTTATTTGTTCACTTCGAGAGATCAATGATTTGTGTTTTCCTTTTCAGATTTTCAGATAGGGTAAACATGAACTTATTTGGGAAGAAAATTGATCATGTGGTGATCTTTTTTTAGCCATCAAGAAGAGGAAAGAAAATAGGAGCATGATGTTTGGCATGCCATTCAACTGTCACATTTTTGACATGCCTGGGTTTTGGTAGTTACCCAGTGGGGACTGGAACAAACTCCCGGTTCCTGAAAATGGCAGAACATTTTCTAACCCCCTAGGCACTAACTGCCTATCTATCAGAATCTAAGCACTATTTTGATTGGTTACTTTGTAGGTAATATCATGTAATGAGCAAATCAGAGATACTGTAAGAATGGTAGTATGGTTTACACAGAGATATAGAAGCACTATTTTGATTGGTTACTCAGAGGGCTATCTCATGTTGTGTCTTGTAATGGGCCAATCACACAGATTGTATCATAGGTGGTAGTGGAACCAATGAAATAATTAAGATTAATTTTTTCAACCAGGATGGAAGAATTTTGAATTAGTATGCAATTGAAGTCCTATCTGTGATTATATGTGCATACAATTTTCAGGCAATTATGAAAGGTGTTGGGTGACCCAATCGACAACCTCGTCCCCCACTTTACTCCATCAAAAAAAGAGTTTTTTTTGTATCAGAAGAAAGTTCATATTTTTCTCATTATCCAGTGAAATTTTAGGCCCAGGAAATGTTTCCTTTCAATGTTAAAGGTCAAACAAAATGGTACACCATATTACATACCAAATTAAAGCTAATGCTCTCCTGATCGAGTATACAAAATTTGAGCTGTTTCGGTCAACATTTGGAGGAGTTATGAGGTCAAAACTGCAATGCGCCCAATGCATCCCTAATTAGCAGAAAAATCGTTTTCTTTTGGTCCATATGTTGGCAGCACGGAAAATGACGTCATTAGAGTGACACCAGCCGAAGGAAATCCCCACAGAGCGATAGTCAATATGCAATGATATAGAGCGATTGCCCTTTCTACATAGAAATTATGATCAAGTTTATAGCAAAGCAGAATAGTATTTTTGTCAAAAAACAATTCCTGTATATTTTTTTTTCAAATCAGTAGGGTCAATTTTGCATAAAAGTTCAAAGGTTTTCAGTACAAGGCAAAAAATAACAATGATGCGCCAATTTATTTCACACTGTAAGTACACCAGTATTGTTTTGTATTGCTATAACGTTTAGTTTACGTTGGCAATATTGAGGATCAATCGTCTTGAGTGAACATTTGAATGAAATCGTACATTCTAACAGAAAACCATGACATAAGAACGATATTGGAAGAATATTTGTATCATTTCGAACTACTAACTGAAAGCTTTTGAAGTCAGTATTCCCGATCCCCTATCCCTATTGAAGCAAGCGCCATATTTTGGCCGAGTGCTTGGTAATTCACACGGCCCATTATGCAGGGTGTTATGCATCAAATCAGACCGAATCTCGTGCAAGCAAAATAATAAACACGTCAATAGACGAATCTAGAATCAGTAGAAAACATGATCTTAGTCCAAAAAATATGAATTAATGAACTGATCTAGTGTTATATGTTCAGATAACATACCGTTTGTTGACATGATCGTGATGCATGGAGTCGATTCTCACTTTCCAGCCCGGAGAGATTTGTTTTGCTTTGTGCACGTGTGAATAAACTAAGTATCCCAATCCTAAGAGCTCCTAAAATTAACATTTCGGTACTCTATATTCATTTAATATAATAGTAAAATATTTAAATTTACCAATTAGTATTTCCTAAGCATTCCTCGTAGTTTATAGCTGCCGGTGCTTGAGCATCGTCAACCTCCATATTTTGAGCTTCCCGAGGCATTGGCTCAAACATGTACGGGGCTCTACCCCGTACAATAAGAAGATGTTGTTGCGCCAGAGGGATGTTATCGCCGGCCAAGGGAAGCTCATCATCACCGCCTGCCACTTCCCCAGTAACTTCTCCTTCATCGCTCTCATCAGTTGAATCCACAGATTCACAGCATTTGCAGGCCATTTCAACCTCAGAAAAATCTGAATCTTCCTCAGTAAATGTGCTGGCCATATATAATGAAAATAGTGGCTAAAATGGACAAATTTACCGGTGAACCTCTGTGCTCTGCATTCACAGCGCTTGCAGCGTGCAATCAGCTGGTCGGCTGTCATCCGGTGTACCTCCTATGACGTTACGCACAATGCGCCCAAATCGCTGATTTTACTCAGAGCTGGCTCACTGGCTGGTGAAAAGGGCCTGGGATTTTCACTATTTTTTTACTTCAGGAGTAGATTTGAAACGTAAAACCAATATATTTTAATTCTGGAATATATTCTCTATCATCTAGTACATACTTAATCTTCCATTTGGTATGAGCTTTAAGAACAAAAACGTCTCCAAATGTGGTATACCACATTTATTAACACACACTGTCGCATGGGCCAATGTTAAAGATGTTAACTATATCATGGAATAGCTTCATGAGTAGGATTGTTTCTATACTTGACTAGTGAATATGATTCACTGCTTAAAGTGACAGGAGGAGATTTTTTTAGGATACAAATTTCTCTTAAATTGCACAGGATCGATTGTAGTCCACTTACCAAGAACGTTCCAAAGTTTTATTGGACAAACAAGTACAAAAGAAAACCGCAAACCTTGTTTTGAACTTGCCTGAGTATCGCAATTGTCCCCATAGAACACCGTGCTTTGAATTTCTGTCGTGCACGACAGAAAGTACTAAATCATCATATTATTACATAAAGACGCCGTATTCGGCTTATTCACTTCAGGTGTGATCTAATACATTGGAAAGCATTCCAAATATGCAAAAAACCCGGGTTCGAAAAAAATTGGGGGCGCTTCTTTCTGGAAATCTCCATCATGTCTCTTTAAAACATCGCACCCGAGGAATGATCAAACACATGTGGGAAAAGCAGTGAACCCGATCAGTTGTGATCACGTCATTATCCCACGATGACGAAAGCTAAACATTATATGAGTGCACTCTGGATTTACCTAACAAAAAATTAACTAGTCAAGTAAACTATATAGTATCAAATCATATAACTTAGCAATAATAGCCTTAACATGCTGAATAGTTAGAGATGATAATTTACAATTTTGCACTTCAGCATGATAACATTTTCAAAAACTTTGTGCTGAAGAAAAGAGAGAGGAGGGAGAGAGAACAATGATGAAAATTCAAGGATCGATACTCATTGGTAGAGTAAACAATGGTTGGGAATTAGCATAAATTGAGTCACATAACTTAACATTTTTTACACTTTATTGTTCGTTGCCAGGAAGTGAAGGCTATCATAACTCAAGCTTGTAGCCATTATACACACTGTTTGGATTACATTATTTCAACTTTCACTTTTGTACCTACTCTCCAGTTACATTAACCCCAGAGGGGTTATATATGTTTTTGAGATGGCTTCTCAAATGACCAGCATAGTTGCAGTTATTTGTGATGCCTTCTCAAACCACTGACCTAAGACTAGGCTTGTTTGGACTCATTTGAATGCATTTTTATACTGGTTCCAAAAACCTGCCTAAAGAGTCATTGTTGGATTAACAAAGTTACCAAATTGTGATCTTTCATTTCCTGCAGACACAGTTGTTTATGGCCAACGAAAAAGAAACCCTGGCGGGTCTTTCGGCGTCGGCTGTGCGTCGTACGCGAATTTTTTTCTTTTTTTTTAATTTTTTTCTTTTCTGGAAGTCAATATTGGCCCAAAATAGGCCCCAAAAATTTTGGAAAAATCAAGAGACAAAATGAAATGTTTTACAAACAAATTTTCTAAAAAAAAATAGCCAAAATTATAAATTTGGCTAAAAACAGGCTGATTTTTACATAATTTTTTGGAAAAACTAAAAAAAAAAAATTCTGCAAACTGAAAAATCAGGGTCGGGCGGGGCCGTAAAACAGGGTTTTTTTTACTTTCGCGCGTAAGACCATTCACTTCCTGAGAAGGGAAACTGATAAATCCACAGTGCAATAATCTTTTGAAATAGATAATCCTGTACATTGGAAAATTAGCAAAAAGTTTGTTTTACACATCTTTTTTTTAAAAAAAACCTGGCAGATTATTTATTTGGGTACTTCCTGATGCTCACCAATATGACCTCACCACTCACGCCACTAAACCTGAGATTTTGATACCCTTGAAAGCACTGTATTTGCTCACTTCAATAGAAAGTATTGTGGATGTACTCATTCCCATTATGAGAAATATGAATCTTTAGGTTTTACCGAAAATATTTGTACAGTAATCCATGCCTTGGTTGAAATAAAATTCTCACTTTTGCAATATGGTGCGCCTTCAATGATTACCTTTGAGAGATGTTTTCCCGATCATCCTGGGAGAAAAGTCGACATCCAGATCCCGCTAATACAATTTACACAGAGTTTAAAAATTTTCACTGTTTTTATAGTGGGGGCAAGCTTGAAAGGCAATTGACAGAAAAAAAAAGCCACTTGCAAAATCTGCTGACATCAAATTATTGATTACAATTGTAAAAACAAATTGATCTACCAATTTTCGTGTCGTCTGCAAGAATTGCAGAAGCAGCTAGGATTACTCTGTCGTATGTCTGGTGTGTTTGTATCTGTGGTGTGTGTCTGTGCCAAATGTTTTAACCTTAATTCTTGCATGCTGTATGATTCCGTACGTGCTATTATGAAGTAACTTTTTTGGTGGAAAGGAGGGGGTGGGGTGGGGTGACATTTGGTGACTTGGTGACCTAATGTGACCTTTGGCCCCTCATTCACAAACCGACGGCAGAAAACTCGCCTGAACAGGCGATGTATTTTAGATTTCTTATGCATTAGTAAATTGAAATAACGTAAGGAACAAGTTACAGAATAAAAAGTATATTTATTCAAATTATAACATTGATTTATTGATAGATTTTTGCTGCATTAGTAAGTTAATGGGTATCAAGTGGCATCAATTGACGAGAAGTACAAGCCAAATGGCAAAATATGCAGAGGAAACAAGTTGTCAAACACAGAACATCCCAACTTGTCTGCAGAGAAGAGGAAAAAGGTAAGAATATTCATCAAAAAGGAACTCAGGACACTCAGGTGAGATGTGGGATGCTTACTGCAATGCCAAAAAAAAAAAAGTTTTCTCAGAAAAATGTGAAAAATGCATATGCGAAATGCTTTTTGTTTTAGAAAAATGCTATGCGAAATGTGGGATGTAACAAAATTAATTGCATTTTGGATCACTTTTTCCTATACTTATTACCAAATATTCCTTTTTTTCTCATTTTAAAAAAAATCTTTCAAATGATTAGAACCAAAAAAAAATGCACTAAAGACCAATTTCAACACAATGCCATGCGGTCTTCTGAGACAAACTTTTTTTTTTCTTGGCCTTAGAATTTATTAATTAGAGAACTGAGTTTATCGTTTTTGCCAGTTATCGCATTCTACCCCGGCTCACTAATCTCGAGCTCAGACTTAGCAATGTGTGCATTCATCCATCCTCTAATGTTAAGAATCTGGGTATTTTTCTTGATGCTTGCCTGAACATGTCTGATCAAGTCAGTTCCCTTTGTAAATCCATCAATTTTCATTTAAGGAACCTTTGGAGGATTCGCCGCTTTATCACCCAAGAGGCGTGCCACAATGCAGTTAGAGGGTTGGTCCTTTCACGTCTTGATTATGGTAACTCTTTGTTGTTGGGTGCATGTGAATGTGACTTAAAGCGTTTGCAGCGCCTCCAAAACAAAGCTACATGCTTGCGCTTAATTTTTAGATGTAGCCAGGACCAGCCCTCTACTGGTTTGTTAAGGGAATTGTATTGGTTGCCTGTTAAAGAACGTATTCAGTATAAGATTATGTTATATGTTTATAAGTGTCTCAATGAACAAGCTCCTTCTTACTTGGGTGATCTTCTTTCTCTACAGAGAAATGATCCTCTTGGAACGGGATGCGGACTCCGTTCCCACTCTGATTACACTCGCCTTTCCATGCTGAGATCTTATAAAAAGGCGGGTGATTCCTCCTTTGCTGTCGCTGCTCCTCGCATATGGAATAACATGCTTAAGGAGATTTGTGAAGCTGTGTCTGTGTCCTGTTTCAAGCGCATTTTTTAAAACATCCTTATTCCCATGTTGAGTTTGTTGGTGTTTTGATGCTTGTTGCCTTTATTTATTATGTTTTTCTTTGTAAAGCGCAGTGTTCTTAGTAGAGCGCTTATAAATGCTTGTACATTTCCATTACCAAATTTCTATTCTCACTTTCCACTGCCTTTCCAAACCCACTTTTTTCACTCTATTTTCCTTTTCCACTTTTTCCATTCTCACTTTTCCATTTCAACTTTTTGTAAGTTTGTCCATCACGACAACTGACTTTATTTCCTGGGCATTATTAGGGAATACAGAACTATTTTTTTTCTCCTTTCCTTTTTAACTTTTTAAATTTCTCTTCAGGTACACCAAAGAGCCCAAAGCCCGCTAGATTACACCCATCCCCATATGGAGGCCATTGACATAGCTGCACATCTCAGGTTGCTAGGGGAATCCTGGCCACTGTGCCGGATCACTTCAAGAGCACCAGGTTATAAAGAATTTCGAATAAGAAATTGTGAAGAAAGTGTCTGTTAGGAGTCATAATATACTGCACTATCAGTATCCGTGAAGAGACTGCAAGGGTGAGGTGCTATGTCCGTGACAATATAGCCTGCAATAATACTAATTGGCGGCGGGCCGGTGGTAACGGCCAACGTCAGTGCCCTCCGTTCCGGGTCGTTTTGCCGGCCGACTGCCCAAATGCAACGAAGGGATCTATTTTATTTTTAACTGGCCAGATGCAACGATAGCCAAAGTTTGCGTTTCTATTGCATCTCGGCCGTTTTTCCGCCATGAATAAGTAGCGTAAAGTCAATAATCTGCCCAGATGCAACGAAAACATCGCTTCATTTTCCCGGAAGACGGCCCAATGTCACGAAAAACATCGCGTCATTTCCGCAGACGTCCCGATGCAACGAAAACCATCGCGCCATTTTGCTGGAAAGGAACGGCCCCAGATGCAACGAGGAACATCGTGTGCGAGGGGTGCAGATGTGGACCAACAACGAGTGTTTCAACGAAGGTATAAATAATAATAAATAAATAATAATGGATGCTACTGCCCACTGATCTGCATGAAATTTTTTAGCTTATAGTTCGCCAGTCTTGAAGTGGCGCTATTACGCTACATCATAGTCCTGCGTGCCGTATTATGGGCTAGTCATGCTCCGGTTTACGTCATGAATGCGTTTATGCATAATTAACAAAATAGCTTATCGAAAATGGTGGCGCTTCAACCATCGAATCGAAATTGTCTATGGCATTTGTACACATTGTCTCCCGCCTGAATGAAAGCATGCGCCTTCTGCGGGCAACCGTCCGAAATGCAGTGAAAGCATCGATCATTTCCTCGTTAACACGGCCCAAATGCAACGAGGAACATCGCGTCATTTTCCGTAAGACGCCCAAATGGCAACGGAACATCGCGTCATTTTCCGTAAACGGCCCAAATGCAACGAGGACATCACGTCATTTTCCCGGTAAGACGGCCCAGATGCAATGAGGGCCAAGGAGAGTCATTTGCGCGTCCAATAATAAGTTGTTGACGGCCGAGAGCAACAAAAAACATTTTTCCGACCGTACCACGTTGTCGTTGGTCTCTTGCCCTCGGCTGTTAGGGTTAATAGAGCCTGGGAGATAAACATAAGGCGCTGTGTTGTATTGAATATTAACATATGAGGGTCCACAAATAGCTGCTATTTGGTTTTTGTGTATTATGGAACTATATCAGGATATTGTAGAGACTTAATTTGTTCCCATAGTTTGTCTGGCAAAAAAGAAAGAAAAAGAAGAGTGTGGGTTACATGCATCCTGTTAAACTTAAAAACTGGTTTGTGATGTGTATTACTCATTTGTGAAGCCTCTTTTACGACATTTTTTCAGATAACATCTGAGACATTCCAGAAAAAATACCGATGTATGGGAGCCTCCTGCCTACGCTCGCATACAATCACAAGCGCGCTCCGAGAATGTGATTACACAAAATCGAAATATGCGTATTCTGCCCCAACAGTTTTGGTGTGAGTTAAAATCGTTAGGCGCTTATATCGGGTCATCATGTTCATTAAACTTTGTTTTGAAAGGTCTATTGGGAGTAATTGAAGTAAGGTGGCCTTTCCAATGCGAACATTGTTTACTCTGAAGGTGTTTTGAACCACAACTTTTCTGATTCATGAGTCAGTGCATAACTATTACTCCATTAGTTCTCAAATGAACAAAACATCTTATCTTCCCAAAGTCCTTTAACACGTCTTGATTTGTGTGTCCTAAACTACCATCATCATGTGTTTTATTTCTCATCTGATTTTTGGTTTCTACTTTGATATTCACTGCAGGTGAGATAGAATGCATGGAGTGTATTCGTGTGTCTGGACTCTACACTGTGTGCTTTAGGACCCCTCATGGCAACTCACATCTCAGGAGCCTGAAATCAATGGCTGCGTCCAGACTACACATGTAGGCCATGTCATTTAATTCTGTCATAAGTATGTCACTGGCCATTCAATGCCATCATTTTGTGGTCCTCCTGCAATGGTTATTGAGTACTAAACACTTTTCAAGGATTAGACCATGCATTGTGATCCTTTTACTTTTCAAAAGCCCAGTCAAACTCCAAGCTTAAATAAGGTTACACTTGAAATGTAAAGCAATCAGTTGATGGGGTCATGGATTAAGTGTATGGCATCAACCCTGCTGTCTCCAATCAATGCGAGTGAATAGTTGCTTCAATCTCTGTATGTACACTGGTCTCAGGTAATCGAGAGTTTTTTTTAGTCCATCCCACAATGCATTGGTTTGGGAAAACTTCACTCAATAAGGTCATGTATCCTACAAAATCCTGTTCTTAACAGGTAAAAACCTTGCCTTTTATTACCTCTTTTAGCTCATTCGCTTATGACATTTTAATTTTAGGACAACAATGAAACAATATGAATTTTCACATGGTATTAAAATCAAAGACAACTTCCATTCCAAATAAACCAAGGAGTCCTAAATACAATTGGAAAATACCTCTAAGGTGCAGTCCTTTCTTTAGAGCAAACGGGGAGACCATTGTTACATCATAATTCCTTTAAACCTAACCCCAGGGGTGTTTTGAATCAATCCCATAATGCATTGCAATGTGCCTATACTGCACTGTACTAAACACATGTCAGTACTTAAGGAAAATAGTGGTCAAAGAGTTTATGAACTACAAAACATTTCATGATCATGCTAAAAATTACACAAGTACTAGTGCTTTGTGGGCTAAAATGAGTATAAATTACACAAGTACTAGTGCTTTGTGGGCTAAAATGAGTATAAAAGTCAGGGTATTTATGTGTTAATAATATGATTTTTGTGGGATCACATGACCCTTTTGAAGTGAAATTGGTGCTTTGTGGGATGGACCTAATGCACCCTCTGACTGACTAACCCTAACCCTAGCCCTAGCACTAATCCTTACTCTAGTTCTAGAATATCATAGCAAGTATGCACACAAAATACAATTTTCTTTCTTGGTTAGGACAACTGCCACAACAAATGGTTGATTTTATCCTAATTTAGCACAGATCTTGAGAAGCATTTTTTTCCCTTCCCACCTGGCTGATAAAAGCAGATTTTCAGGATGAGCTGTGAGAAAGTTGTTCCCTTTTCAGTCTTGTTGCCAAATTACAGGTGCATAACATGCATGTAGATTACAAATAACAGGATTCCATCTTTAAAGGTGCCGGAAAGCGCTGGCTGCTGTAAGGGATAATCAACACGGTCTAAGCCTGGCTTCTAGCCAAGTCCATGCGAAACTTCCTAATTATGCTGGTTAAGAATTGTTACGGTATAAGTAATGATCTTTTCCAATATTTGGAGGCAGAGGGTGTTTTGAACCAATCCCATAATGCATTGCAATGTGCCTCTACTGTACTTTACTAAACACATGTCAGTGCTTAGGGGTAAAGTGTTCACAAAGCTTTAAGGACCACAAGACATTTCATGATCAGGATAAAATTCTTCTAGTACTAGCATTTTGTGGGCTAAAATGAGTGTATATGTCAGGGTTTTTTTTTGTGTGTTAAGATTGGGATTTTTGTGGGATCACATGACCTTATTGAAGTGAAATTTTTCCAGACTGGTGCATTGTGGGATGAGCTCAATACACCTTCTGATTTGGATGGTAATGTTTAAGGATTAATGCAGTTGCAGAAGGTATTTTAAGAAAGAACAAAAAATTGACATTTTTATAAAGAACAAGTATTGGATACTTTTTAAACACCAACAATTGATCTCTTTTGTTTTGAGCTAGCTTATAAAATGTGTTGCGTTACTGTACATTACCCTAATTATTTTGTAAAAATAAAAATATTTAGGGTTAGGAAAGCTCAAATTTGCAATTTTTAGCTCATTTGAAAAGTTGTAAGGTAGAGTAAAAGGCACCTCAAATTACACAAATTGGGTGTTTTTTGATAAAAAATATGTAAAGCAAAAACTAAACTGTAAGAGTGTGGATCAACTAGTAAGCCATTTTCCCATACATGATGCAGATTTTTTAGTGATTTTAAATACTTGCACAAGTTAGTATTTTTGTTGAAATCTATAAAAAGTATAGTTTAACTCTTTTACATTACATTAATACTATTACTTTTTTGTGTGTTTATAATTAATGTACACTTAAATTTTCATGTTGATTTGTTTAATTCACAAGAATAAATCGGTGAAAGTAACCGTTCATAAAGTTGATTGGTATAGGGGCCTAACCAAACCCTTGACATTAACTTATCACCCGAAGCAATTGAAAAATGCTGATTACCAAAGAAGATTATAGCATAGTACAAATTTCCAAGTGAGTGGATCCATTCTTCTACATGAGATCCAGATTTTTTTATGGAATTCTTGGCTTCATTTAGAAGAAACGCGATTAATCTGTCCCTAACTTTTAAAACTTTTTTCTAAAAATTGTCAATTTTTGTACTGTAAGGACACATGGAAAATTAGCCATCCTCATACATGGATATCATAGACATGAGACAGCTAAAGCATGTTGCCCATCCCTGTATAGCTTGGGTGTCCCCTGGGGCCATATCTAGAGGCTTACTGGAAAGCGCCCACCTCTGGTGCTTTCCTGTCAGTTGTGGGTGCTTCCACGCATCTTTCCTGCCCTCTTCCCAAACACAACAAGGCATGTTGCTAGTCTTTGTCAAAGTCTTGGTTTTAGACTGGTCATTGAGGGCAAGAGTGAATATGGAGTGAGGATGCAAAGCACGAGAGGACGTTTGTTGCAACCAGTTGGTCACCTCTGGTCCCTAGTAGTTTGTTTCTTTAATGGACAAAACAGTGATTCCTGGTAGTTTGTAATTTTCGTGGTTGTGGCTGAGTGATTTGTAAGAAAAGAAGTGCCTCAACTCTTTGGTGCAAGCCTAACTGTAAGGTATGACACCATTTACAAGCAACCGTGCCAATTAAGAACATTAATTACTGAAGTAGATTTAGTGCAAGTCATATGTACCGCCATCCCCTCTAGCAAGTAACTTAACGTACGAGCATTAGGACCTATAAACGAGGGAATGACTTCCTGTCTTTTCTATAAACATGACATTTTGTGGCACATTTTGTTGATGAAATAGGAAGAATATCATCTACCTGTGACATTGAAATTTTGGCAATTGAGCATTTCTTTCCAAGATTTTTAATGGTAGGAATTCACAGCCTGGTATTTCTGTAAATCAACATTTGGCTGTTCCGTTTAATAGCCGTACTCCCCCTGTTGAAGACACTGGAGCCATCCAGTGGGCCATTTGATATGGAATATCTGTACTCCCCATGGGAACAATAGTCTTAGAATGCATTAAGGTGGGTTCCATAGATGGCTCAAGAGTGATTAAATTGGAATGAAAAATCATTTTTGTCAATAGATAGTTATGATAAAACAAAGAAAACCAATGATATGTACATGATCCATGATGTAAAAATCACAAAATACAGTATTTTTTCATATTTTTACATTTTGATTTTTTATTTCCAAACCTATTTCCATTTACTTTGCAGATTAAGAAAGCTGATGTAATTTTACATGATTTCCCTGCTGCGAGTATTGTAGAAATGTTCATAACTCAAGATATGGGTTCCCCCCCCCCAAATCTGTTAAAATCGTGTTTGTTTTGGAAAAATGCCCATATCTTAAATTATGAATATTTCTATGATACCCACAGCAAGGAAATCATGTAAAAGTACATCAGCTTTCATAATCTGCAAAGAAAATAGAAATAGGATGTTGGGTTTTCAAATTAAAATTAAAATGTAAAAATATGAAAAAACACTGGATTTTGTGAATTTTACATATCTGACAGCTAAAACCATCATGAATCATGTGATTGTTCAACAAATGCCCATATTAATATTGGTTTTCATTTGTTTTATTATAACTATATATTGACAAAAGTTAATTTTCATTACAATTTAATCACTCTTGAGCCAGCTAAGGGACCCATCTTAAGTGGCAGTTTTACGTAGCAATAATTGGCCAACTATCACGGCCATTGAACAGGCACTTATCTGTGCATGAAATGCACCATGAAAAACTTCAGGTGACAATTGTTCTAGTTTTTCAGGGCGTGAACCTTCCTTTCAATTTTCTTCTGTACTATACACAGGCACACAGTGTTCTTAACAATGTTATTTTACTGTTTCCTTGTTGCTCTGGTTTCAATGAGCTTCTTTACGCCTATCAGTTTTTGATTCTTTGTGTAATTTGCACATGTTGTTTGCTAACATCTGCATCATATTTGCTAATGTCTGTATCATGTTTTCAACACTGGCTTTGTGGATATCATGGCATTTTATCTTTCAATGTACTCTGAAAGTGAGATGTAATTGAGAAACTTGGTAGACATTTCATATAGAAGTCCCAAGTATGCAAGTGAGGTATTGCCATTGATTCCATCAATCACTACTGCACAACATCATACAAAACATGACAATCAATTTTGATATCTCATTTGCTGCATGCTTGGGACTTCTATTTGAAACATTTACCATAACCTTTCTCATGGTTGGGTGGTTCTAACCCTGGCATCCATGAGAAATTTTTCCACCTATTATATCACACTTCCAGCGTACATGTATATTCTTCAGGATTTTATTTTGGCCCGATTCTAAGCGTTTTAGGTCAATTTTACGCTGTTTTTGAGGATCTTTCACTTAATTCAGGATTTTTCCGCAAAACTCAATCACACTCCTGATAAAAAGAACGGTGCATTCGTGAAGGTCTAAATGTTGTTTTAACCTGGGTCTGTAGTTAGACTCTAAACCTGGGGCTTAAGTTAGACTTTAAACCCGGTTTAAACATGGGTCTTAAGTCAGACATTGTCTTTTGAGGCGCGCGCACGCGATCGCGCGCAGTCGCGCATCTAAAATGCTTTGAGTCCGAGCGATTTATCGCGCATCTTGTTAAAAGCCGGCTGCGAGTTTTCTACCTTCGTATTTGAGCCGGCAACCCAGCAAAATACTTCCTTTGGCAATATTTAATGATAAATGCTCACGGAACACTATGCTTTACCAGTTACACGCAATTTTTAGATAGTGTGAACGGCTGGTAAATCGGTGCCGAGAGCAAAAATCTGCGGGTATTAACTCCACAAATGTATCGGAACTCCAATGGAAATACCGCATGGACGGTGTACGAAAAATGAACTCGGACTATGTGTAAATAATGCATGAAGTAAACGTCGTAAATTCAAAGCCTTCGCACCGTTAATCGCACGTGGTTTTCTTTAGATTGAGCCGAGTTTTAATATGGCGCCTCGGGCGAAAGAAGTTGAGGGGTCTTACAAACGTTTACGGAAGTAGAATTTAGATAATATTTTCGACATGAAGAAAGAAACGATAGATGGTACCACCTTCATGGTCAAATTGATTTGTGAACTATGCACGAAACATGTTCAAAGAAATGAAAGGTGCCGGGGAAAGGCGTCGCCCGATTACAAGTAAGAACATACTTGACAATGACACACGACGATGGATACGTTATCAAGCATCGTGAATCGCCATTATTAATGAAAACGTGAGCTCACTCCCAATTAGTTTTAAGATAATTCTGACTAAATATGACTGACTGTTGCCGACTTAGGCTCTACATTTGTTACTGATATGTTTGACTGTTCGTGCATGCCCAGTTTACTCTCCCTAGTCTAGACTAGAGATCCCTTTCAAAATGAAAAAAAAAAAAAAAATCCGCTCATGTTCGAGGTTCCAAGGCCTGGGTGAATAATTCTTTGAAAATTGATACACTTGAATGATAACATCTACGTCGTGGTAATTTGATTAAATCTTGAGTGACAGTCTACGTATGCAACTTAACTTGTTACTAACTTGATTGCAGTAATTAACAATGCTTATTGCTACACCTGAATTGAAAATGCATGAGATTTAACTGCTTCTGGTCCCAACTCAGTTGCCGGTCCTGCTTGTTATGCAGCTCTATGCTTTGTAAAAGCTCTTCTCCAGCCAGAATTTGGGAGCTTTAAAAAGCTCTTCTGCAGCTCGCCTCAAGGAGCCAAGATGCTCCTCTGAAAATTTCAAAAGACAGTGTCTGTAAGTTGGACTCTAAACCTGGTTTAAACATGGGTCTTAAGTTAGACTCTAAACCTGGTATAAATGTGGGTCTTAAGTTAGACTCTAAACCTGGTTTAAATCTGGGTCTTAAGTTAGACTTTAAAAGTGGATCTTAGACTCTAAACCTGGTTTATACCAGGTCTTAAGTTAGACTCCTTTTGAGCATATACCAGCCTTTATCCAGAATTGAGTATTATTGGTGGTGATCTTCCACAAGTGGCTTGACCGGCAGTCGAAATCCCTATTCATGTGATTCGCCCATTTGTTGAAGTATCTGCTTTGTCCCCCTCCTTCTGGGCATAAATTTTTCCATATACATTAAATATTTTTCATGTATCTGTTCTTTTAATAGACCCCTGTACATACAACAAACGGCCATGGTTTGCCATAACTTACTTATTACGACTCGTTACTATCCCTGTCCCGTGACATCGCCTGCGCTCCCCATCGCTCCATATAAAACAACAGCTTGCAACTTTCTTTAGCAATCAGTCAACCCCAGTCCAACACCCGCGTTCAAAACTTACTAATTACCCCCCCACCACCGCCATTGTTTTTTGAAGTGCAGTCATTTTCTGGCAATTCCCCTAAGCTATCCCAGCATGGTGCATTGACATTGCCATCAGGGATCCACTTCCCCCCCCTGTTGTATAGCTTTTAGGTGCAACTGTTTAGCGTGGTCGTAGCAATCCCGAATCACCTCGGATCAGTGTCTGTTTTATGCGTGGGATATGGGGTTGTGGGGAAGGGGGGGTTCGAGGGTGTGCCAGGACGCTGGGTATGCGGATATGGAATGGTAATTTATCATGTGTGAAGAAGTAGTCTGGTGCTCTGTTTCATCTAGTTTTGATGGTGGAGGGAAAAAAAATTGTACTATGTGTAGTTGCCGTGTCTTCTACAGGATTATGATAATAAATAATTTTTTGTTATTTTATTGATTTTTTAGTTTTTTTCTTTTTTTGATTTATGTTAAAAAAATAAGCTGATGCCCTTTGTTTTTAGACTATAATAAACCGAATTATTGTTGTATTAGATTACAGTTGCACGTCAGGTCTTCACTTAGAATTGGTCCAATTCTGAGTATAGTTGAGCAATTTGATACTGTAATATATTCAGTGTGTGAAATTTATTTTTTAAGTGTTTTCTGGTAATTTGACCAGAACCACCAATTAACGTACAAATATGCTTTGTGGTATTTTTTGGACCACCAAACCATGCCCCCGGAGCATGTCCTCCCTCACTGCACCGTCAAACGGGCAGCTATTGTTTTTTTTTTTTAATTTTTTTAGGGTCGTCCGATAGGAAGACCTTATATGGCAGCATGATCCGTGTGGCTCGGCGTCGTCGGCGTGAGCATTTCCTTGTGAACAAAATATCTGGAGATCTATACGTCACACCGCGGCTGAAACTTGGTGGAAGGGTGCCGGGGGCTAACAGAATTCTCGAACTATTACATTTACATCAGTATATATGCATTCTAAGTACCCTAATTTTGCAATATTAATTAGCAATTTACCTATTTTCATGATTTTCAATTGACACTTTTTTTGTGTGAAAAAATATCTCTCTGGAGATCCGTATGTCTACAGGGCTGAAACTGGTTGAAGGGTGCGGGGCTACAGAGTCTCAAACTGATTCGATTTACACAGTTATTATGCATTTAAGTACCTATTTTCATAATTAATTAAGCATATTTGACCTATTCATAATTTTCATTGACACTTGTGAACAAAATATCTGGAGATCTATACGTCACACAGTGCTGAAACTTGTTGGCTCGTTCGATCTATTTGATTTGGGGTGTGGTAGGGGGGTGGGGTGGTCCCTTGGAATATGGGTGTTTTGACCCAGGGTATGGGTGTGGTCTGGTGAGGTTTGTCCGTGGGTATGGTCCAGGTGTGTGTGGCTGTGGGTGTGTGGTGCTGTGTGGGTAATGGGGTTTGTCGGGGGAGGGGGGTGTGGGGTCAGGGGTATGGGGGTGGTCATGGGTATGGGGTGTGGTCATGGGTAATGGGGATGTGGTCAGGGGTATGAGGTGTGGTTCAGGGTATGGGGTGTGGTCATGGGTATGGGGTGTGGTCAGGTGTATGGGGTGTGGTCAGGTGTATGGGGTGTGTGTCCCTGGGTGTATGGGGGGTTTTTGGTCTGGCGGTAATGGGGTTGGGGGTGTTTCGTAGTCTGGTGCGGTATGGGGTTGTGGTCTGGCGGTATGTGGTGTGTCTGGCGTTATTGTGGTGTTTTGTTGTTTGTTTTTTTGTTGTGTGTTTGTGGTTGTGGTTTCTGTTGTATTTTTTGTTTTGTTCTTTTGTTTTTTTTTTTTTCTTTTGTGTTTTTTTTTTTTTCACTGTTTTTTTTTATGGCCGGTATTGCATTGTCTTGACATGGATGGTGTTTGTGTGTGGTCCAGTGATATGGTGTGGTCTTCTAATGGTTCAGGAACCATTACACTATCGGACGACCTATTTGGTCCGCTGTCCCCCTATTTTTTTTTTTTTGTTAATCCTCACCTGAAAAAAAAGTAATGACAATGTTATATATTTTAAAGTAGCATTAGCGAGATTCGAACCCCAGACAACTGTATCGTGAGGGTCACTATCTAACCACAAGACCAGTGCCACAATTGGTTTCCCAGTGTGCAAGTCCCTTTATAACCTACTGAATAAATCATACTGGCTATGGGGGATCATCACGCCAATATAATTTTAAATGAACATCCGACAATGATCGGGTCCCCCCCGTTTCAAATTTAAAAATCTGAATTCTTATTATTGGTTTTTACTATTCATTGTGTAAAGTATTGCAACATTGAGTAGCATTCCCCCTAGCAAACAAACCGAGATAATTCCAAATGGCATTGACATTACTCTAGTGGGATGATTTTACCCTTTCTAATTATCTATTATGTCACCGCCCTGATAGGAACAGATACGAGGCTACAAAGACGATTTCACAGTTTTAGTTTGTTTGAAATTTTAAGAGAGATGCTAGTGTGGGTAACTCTATTGGCCGTCCCAGTGTAAGGCAAAGAAATTGAAAACTTAATTTTGATATAACTTAGGGAATGCGTGGTTTTGTCTATGTTGTGAATGTACAATTGTTGGTTTAAATTTTTGTTCCTTGTTTGTGAGGTGAATAAATATGGTACTACATTTACCGTCATGTTGTTAACCTAATAAACGCCCCTGATCTAATAAACGCCCCCCCCCCTGCTACGATTTTTGGCTAAAACAATCAAGAAAATGAGTTAATCTTACCTAAATCACATGATTTAATGCCCCGGGTCTGTCGTAATCCTTATCATAATTGCTGTTGTGCACAGTTTAATAGTTTGATTAGTATGTGAACTTTGACCCTCTGGGAGGTGCGACAACAGCAATCCCGCTGCTCTTTCAGTTGTCTTATTGATATCACGAAATAGCGGTGTACGGAGTGACTTCTTGGTGAGAGGAATTTTTTGACTGTAATAAAACGACCTCCTTTTAAAAATACCCAGCCCCCAGGGCGTTTTATTCGAAAGACTACGGGGGTGTGTGTGTGTGTGTGTGTGCTTAAGAGATAAGTGAGAGAGAAGGGGGAAGAGGGAGAGAGGGAAGGGAGGGGGAGAGAGGGAGGGAAGGAAGGAACGGAAGGAAGGCAGGTGAATGAAGGAAGGAAGGAGGAAGGAAGAGGGAAGGAGGAAGGCAGGATGTACAGAAGAGTCGCGTCATGTTGTTTCTAACCTACAACATACTATTTCCTGGTTAGCTAAACCGATCTATGCTACTTTCTGGACATCTTCGCCTGTCGAAACGCGCACACTGATAAGCCAAAAAAAATACACTAAAAATCGGAATCGGAATGAACCGATTTTGAATTTTTAAAATCTGTAAATCGGTATAAAACAGATATGAGGTTGATCGGTTAGTACACTAGAGGGCAGGAGAAGGAAGTAGGGGAGGTAACTTAAGGATTTATTTCAGTCAATTCGTGAGGGAGGAGGTATGTAGTTGGAGAGCGAGGGATGGGAGTTAAGTCAGAGGGAAGTAGTCATCTAATGTAGATGACGAAAGGAAGGAAGGAAGGAATGAAGTAGTAACGAACACGTGTCAGTCGGTGCAATCCAATAAGCACAAGGAAATGAAGGAATTGCATGTCATAGCAGGAGGAAGGAAATGATGGGAAAGGGAGGGAGAGCAGACAAGCTACACGCTGTTTTCTAAAGGTGATGTCGATGTCTATTATGGAATCAAACCAAGAAAACAAATAATCCAACATATGTCTAACAAAGTTGTGACAACTGATTTGATTAATTTACTATAGCCTAACTACATTCATTGTGGGCAATCAATGATTTTTTCTTCTCTTCTTTTCCTTCCCCGTTGCAAACTGAACCTCTCTAAAAATTTATTATATAACATATTTTTTATGGAGAGATTTGGTCACTAAACAAACATCCCCCATGCGTAATGATTTTATAATTTGTAGAGGTAGGCCTAATAATTGGAAGACCTCAGGCGTTGATTTTTTTTTTTTGATTTTTACAAGGGGTGATAACCTCTTGCCATGCGTTATAATCAGGTTTGTCAAATTGTTGTTCGTGCCCAGTGTTTACAAGTGTCGTTCTAAAAATAAGAGACACGCATAGGGGTACCAAACAAAAAAACAACTCATAGCTGTAAGAAGGGAATCAGCGCACGACTAAAAGGGAAAGAGAGGGGAGAGAAGAGGGAGGTAGGGGAAAAAAATTACTCAATTTCTTAGATCAAATTGTTAATGATAAAGGTAGAACTCTGCTTGGAAATTAATGTTTTAAGTACCAATTTAATTTTAGAGAAGGAGTCTTGTCATCCCTAAAATCTCATAAGAAAATTGTTCCCTGGAGCTTCAACGGATTCTAGTGCCACATTTGGTGTGCCATTAGTTTAGTTATACCAAAGTTTTTTAAAATCGCGCATTTGTCCCACCGGCTGCAATCGAGCGGTGGCCGGATACATCTCACACTCACAATTAAGGAGAAGATATTTTCACAGTACGCTTCCCACACATGCATTGCTTCCAATGGAGGTTTTTTCGTGTACAGGGTACTGATGTGAATCTTTAGATATGAAACATGGCTAAATGACAGTAACCGATCACAACTGCAATTGTAAGATATGGTTTCATCTCTAACCGATCTTTCACATGACTACCTGTACAAAAACTGTCCTTTGGGAAGGCAACATAGCATTGCCGAACTACTGATATGCTTCTCCTTCGTCAGCATACGCTCTTTGCGCAGGATTTATTGGAGCAAAAGAAATTGGGACGCGTATGCCCTCCTGATGCCAATCCACAGTTTTCGGTGGTGGGCCTGCCTTTGGGCAACCACCGCCCACCAACAGGCATCATGTGCTGGATGGCCGCCAATACCTCGCCAGAGCTGACGCCCTGTAGGTAGATCTCTTTTTGTTCATTCTACCAGGTAATCAGCTACCCTCATCATCAGCTGTCCTTAGATGGAAAGCTTCGATCAGATTCCTTAGAGAATCGTTGGGGGTGACGGTTTAGCGCCGACAACTCGGCGCCCTGGGAAGGTAGTACTGGTTCACCAGGATACCAATAGGCAGGCCCTCTAAAGGAAAAAACCTGCTGGACGTCATAGCTAAAAAATATTTTAGAGTATCCTCTGGGCGTTATTGTACTACAAGCCTAACACCAATTACTACTCCTGGTTAAAATGGTAATAGAGATTCCAAATTAAGGGCGTGTTTTCTGATCGATTTTTGGGACCGCACCCTGATTTACCACCCTCTACCCGAAGTAGTAGCAATTTTGATATCCGGAGGATATCGGGCTGTATTTTTCCTCAATGTCGTCCTGAATTTGAGCCCTCAAATCAATTATCAATTTTCATTCCCAATCAAGCAAAAAAACTGCTGTTTTAATGGTTAACCATCATATAGCACAGTATTGAATAGGGCTTTGCAATATGCTTATTGCTTCTAACCATCAAAACTGCAAGTTTGTTTTTCCCACAGTACTTGACGGTAGGGCGTATGTGCAAGTGCCAGACTCTCATATCCAGTAGAGAATGCCATAGACAAAATCGGAACAAGCACCCTTATTAATCTTTTTGTGTAAAGTATAAAGGGTGATGGCCCGATTTAGGATTGAATTTTCATCTGAAAGATTTGGTCCTTCAACTCTTCCAAAAACTCGCCCATCGTGAAACTTTATTCGCGCTCGATATTTCATCTTCCGCTTTTGATGTGATAAGCTAAACACGGATTTTGAAGCCCCCTAGAGTACTGTAGTAAAATATATATTGGTCTGAGAGCGCAAAATTATGGTGCATCATTTTGTCGCTCATACTTCCATACCACACATCCTTTAGCCTTTCTAAGATTTCACAGGGTAAATGAGAAGTACTCACCGTAGCTTTTCTTCTGATACCAAAACGCCTGAACCACTCCGGTAAAATGTCTGGTGGCTTCTTCTGGGGACGATAGCTATATAGCGATCGTGGGCCATGACCTATTAGGTATGGTTGGATTATGTGCTTTCTATATGAAGCAGAGAAAAGTATAGGGTTGTTTTACTCGATATGGGAGATGTGCACCTCTGGTCCATTCTCCGATAAAGTGTTCAAAAAGTCGTTTTTAGAAGTGTCGCTCACCGTCTGCACAGTTATTAAAAGCTTGGTTTGTGGCCTTTTAAGAAATGAATGTTGTTATGAATATAAATTATACTTAGGAGTTATGTTTTTCAAAATGATCTACTAGATGACCGGATTAGAAAGTATCAAGCAATAAGGCCCCCCCGTTAAAGAATGCATAATTGCATTGCGTTATTCGCCATGCGCCATATGTCGCCAGGCCAAAATGGAGTCACCTAATATGCTCATAACATGCAAACCAAACGGGAGCCCTAAGATGTCCAACAAAAGGTAAATGAGTGAAATTGTAACTTTAACATGTTCAATACCAAATTGACCACTTAGTTAAAATCTGGGATTTGGTTGACAAGGCTATATCGGACCATGCCCCCTTAAAAAACATAAATTTAGTCACTCCACAATTTCATTGCTACTATGACATAAACTTCTTTCTGGCAGTAAAAAAAAAAATGGATGAAACATGACCATCATTACAATTTTTTAACAACCACATTGTGCACATTTTTCGTATTTTGTAATATTTTCCTGGCTTGGGCCCTTTTTTGACATCCATGACGTCATTATTAAGTGATCACCATCAGATAATACGCTGAGGATTAATTATCTTAAAATTTACCCACCGTTTGACATCAAGTTTTTTAAAAACTCAAGCTTATTTTATAATCTCTAATTGGTGATGTGACATGCAAGAAATTTACTGACATTACTAGAGTTGGACCAGGTGACGCAAATTGTCCTGTAACATGCGGTTTTATCAAATCCAGTGGATAGACAATTTTGCCGATCCCCATATGCATCTCATATTGTGTATTGTGCCCATTTCCATCCAAAATTCTGTTGTTTGGTGCGGGTCAACCTGGACAGTGCCTGCACTAATTCCTAATGATGATATTGCCTCATATTATACATTCCTCTCTATCAGATTTGTTAAAAGTGAGTCATTAAAATAGCCTGGGGCCCGTTTTTCTATAGATTACGTCATGATTAACTGGGCCCGGGGCATGGCAATCGACTGTGCCCTGAAAATAATAGGACAGTCCAACACAGTGTGATTGATCGCTCTTGTGTGCACTATAAGTTTTGTACCTAGCTTGTAGGCCTGTCAGTTCGGGAATCTTTAATAACCAATCGATTAGAATAAGCTATTATTCGTATATAAAAAAATATTTGACTGGCTTAATATTCGGGGGCACATGCCCCCCCCCCCCCCCTCTCAATGATGTCCAAACCATGACTATGCCCCCTCGCTCTCGCTTTCGGGCATATTCTGGTTTTGACATCACCCTGGGCCTATAATTTAACTGGCCCTCATAGAAGTCAATATTTGTATACGCTACCCATTTTGGCTGCAACCTGGGAGTGAGAGAGGCAAGTGAGGTTAGATTGCCTTACCCAAATGCAGAAACACACCAGAAACATGTTGGTGCTGGGCACCAATGTATCCCCCCCCGCGATGGCATAATTTTTAAAACATATCCAAAAATAGCCAAGAATTGAGAGATAAATAACATTTTTCCAAAAAAAAAAATCTTAGTGTATGTACTTTTTATGAAAACTGATGTATAAATAGTGGTATCGTATACTTACTCAGTTCACTATACTCTTTTGTTTCAAAGTTTACTGTAGTACCTAACTAGTAGCTAATAGTCGACTCGACCATCTAACTGATTCACTGGTCAAGATTGTCCAATATTTCTGAATATCAAATGATATAACCAGGCACTGCTGGCACTGTCGTCCAACTGGCCTGATATTTTGAACCCCACTTAAACACATGGGAATAGAACCTTGTACAGATCCAATCTAAATTTGGTATCAAACACACTTAAATACAACTATATCACATTGTATCATCATTTTACTTACAAAAGGACTATTTTGTGTTTGATTAATATTTATGCCATGTTCTCCCAACATTACTTATTTTAGCAAAACTTGTTCATCATTTTTCACATTGGTCATGAAAAAATTGTTATGACCAAGTCTCTTCAGGCTTCAATACAGGCAAAAAACTGGCTTCTGGGGACGAGGCTATTAGCGATCGTCAGGCCATGGACTTTAAGTAGTTGGATATGTGCTTTCATATGAAACAGAGGAAAAAGTATATGTGTTGTAATCGAGTGGGCACCTATGAGTCCATTCTCCGATTAAAGTGTTCAAAAAGGTAGTTTTAGTGTAAGCTCACAGTCATGCACATTTTTTAAAGATTGTTTTTGCCTTTAAGAATGGCATGTGTATGAATAAAAATTATACTTAGGAGTTATGTTTTAAAAATGATCCGGACTATAGATGACCGGATGAGAAGTATCAAGCAATAAGGAAAGATTGCATACTTCTTGATTTTCGCCATGTCGCCAGGCCCCAAAATGGTACACCTAATTTGCTCATAACATGCAAACCAAACATGTAGCCCTAAGATTTCACAAGGTAAATGCGTAAAATTGTAACTTTCATCAGAACCAAAATTGACCAATTAAGTTTTAAAATATGGGATGTGGTGACAAGGCTATCGTTAGATCGGACCATGCCCCCTTAATTTTGGACTCAATTCATGTTTACTGGACAATTTCTGCAGTTAAAAAAATGATGAAACCATGATCATTACAATTTTTTTAAAACCAACATGTGCACATTTTCGCATTTTGTAATAATTTCCGGGCTTGCCTTTTGGGAATCCTCCATGCGGCATTAGTAAGTGATCACCATCAGATAAATACGCTGAGGATTAATTAGTATTAAATTTAACCACAAGTTGACATCAATGTTTTAACTCAAGCTGAGTTTATAATCTCATAATTGGTGATTGACATGGCAAGAATTTACTGACAGTACGAGTAATTTAACAGGGACCAAATGGTCCGTACATCGCGGTTTTAATCAACTCCAGTGGGAATAGACTATTTGCACGATCCCCTAATGCATCTCATATTGTGCCCATTTTCCATCCACATATTCTGTTGTTTTGTTGGCGGGTCACCGGACAGGTGCCTAAAACGATTCCTAAATTATATGGGGGGGGGGGGGCCCCCCCCCCCCCCCCCCCTCATATATAGATTCCTCTCATTCAGATTTGTTAAAAGTAAGTCTTAAAATAAGCTGGGCCCCTTTTTGTTTCTATCAAGATGACGTCGTAATTAACTGTGCCCGGGGGAATGGCAATCGACTGTGCCTGAAAAATAATGGCAACAGCTCAACACGTGTTCTTGATCGCTCTTGTGTGCACGATAAGGTGTTTGTAAATAGCTTGGTAGGCCTGTCAGGTCGGGAAATCTTTTAAACCAATCATATGAGAAGAATCTATATATTCCGGTATATAAAACAAATATTGGACTGCTTAATATTCGGGGCACAGGCTCTCAATGATGTCCAAACCATACTATGCCCTCAGTCTTCGCTTTAGGGCATAGTCATGGTTTTTGACATCACCTTGGCCTATAATTTTAACTGTGGCCCCTCATAGAATCAATATTTGTAGACACTACCCATTTTCACCTGGAGGAGAGAGGCAAGTGTAGGTTAAGTGCCTTCCCAAATGCAGAGAACACGAAACATGTTGGTGCGGCACCAATTATGCCCCGCGCAATGGCAAATATTTAAAACATCCAAAAATACCAAGAAGTGAGAGATAAATAACATTCCAAAAAACACATGCTAGGTGGTATGTGACTTTTTATTGAAAAACTGATGGTATAAATAAGTGGTATCGTATACTTACTCAATTTCACTTTTATACTCTTGTTCACGTTACTGTAGTACCTAAATAAGTAATAGTCCTAATAGTCACTCGACCATCGTAGACTGATGTCAGCTGTTCAAGAAATTGTCAAATATTTATGAATACACAATGATATAACCAGGCACTGCTGGCACTTCGCCCAACTGGCCGCATATTTGGACCCACTTAACACATGGAAAATTAGATCCTTGTACAGATCCAATAAATTTGTATACAACAACTTAAAATACAATCTATCTCACATTGTATCATCATATTACTACAAAAAACTATTTTTGGTTTGCATTAATATTTTATGCCAGGTTCAGCACAACCATTACGTAATTTTAGCACTGTTCATCAATTTTCAAATTGTCATGAAACTTGTTTATGACCAAGGCTCTTCAGGCTTCAATACAGCAAAAACTCCATGTCTGTCAAGTGACTCCACATCTATAGCCGGCAATTAGCCCGATGGCGCAAACCCAGACCCTTTGGAATCATTAGTGTCATTGTATGTAGTGGGTTACTGTTGATTAAAAGATTAGCTTGAGGTTTGGATCGGACATTGTACTTCCAGCTTGTAGTAAGATAGTGATCTGGCAGTTAAAGGTGGATGAGCCGGGATTAGCACATATACAATATTCTCACTGGTCTGAGCTGATGACTGCATGCTTTTCAGTTTTATAAAATTCTGTAGTAATGTCATCCATCCTTGGCTGAGAAGTAAAGCTTACAAGGAAAAGAAAGATTAGTTTACTTTCCCTTTAAGTTCGTCCACCTGACACTGATCTGGAGAGTTATTGCGGCAATATGATTTCTGTTAAAAATGCTACTTTTTATCCCCCTGGCTTGAACAACAGAAGGGGGATTATGCTATCAGTCAAGGGCGGCGGCGGCGTACTTTTTATCCCCCTGGCTTGAAATGCATAGGGGGATTAAGGCGATCAGTCCAGGCGTCGGCGGCGTACTTTTTATCCCCCTGGCTTGAAAAGCAGAAGGGGATTATGCTATCAGTCAAGCGTCGGAGGCGTCTGCGTCGGCGGCGTCTGCGTCGCGGCGTCCCCCAAATCTTGTGAACGCGATAACATAGACCCATAAGGGTTATGGTGATTAACTTGGTTGGGTGGGATCGGACTGCCATGCCTTCATCTGATTAGATTATGGGCGTGGCATCTTCTAATTGGTACTAATTGCATAATTATGAGTTAATTTTGGGTATTTTTACTCAACAATCTTGTGAACGCGATAACATGAGACCGATAGGGTTATTGTGATGTGACTTGGTGGGTGCGGTTCGGACTGCATGCCCTTCATCTGATTAGATTATGGGCGTGGTATATGATAATGAGGTACCTAAGTTGCCTAATTAATGAGTTAATTTGGGGTATTTTTACCCACAATCTGTGCGACGCGATAACCTGAGACCCATAATGGGTATGGTGATGTGACTTGGTGGGTGGGATCGGAACTGCAAGCCCCTTCATCTGATTAGATAATATGGGCGTGGCATATGCTAAGTAGGTACCTAAATTGCATAATTATGAGTTATTTGGTATTTTTACCCAAAAAAGCTTGTGAACAAAACTATCTGAAGATCCATTCCGAATCTTTTGATGAAACTTGATTGGGAAAAAAAGGGTGTGGGGAATCATGTACCTCGCGCTGATTAGGTTAAGGGGGGTTGTCCTGGTTTAGGGGTTTGTCCAGCTTTAAGGGGGGTTGTCCCAGCTTAAGGGGGTTGTTGGGTTTAACAGGGATTGTTGGGGTTTAAGGGGGGTTGTCTTGGCTTAAGGGGGCTTGTTTGTGGTTTAAGGTGGGGTTGCACGAGGTTAATGGGGGTTGTCCATGTTTAGGGGGGTTGTCTGGGTTTAGAGGGGGGTTGTCCAGCTTTAAGGGGGTTGTTGGGTTTAAGGGGAATTGTTGGGGCTTAAGTGGTTGTCTGGGGTATTAAGGGGGTTGTCCGGTTTAAGGGTTGTCCCCGGGTTTAAGGGTGGTTGTCCTAACTTAAGGGGGATTGTTGGGGTTTCCGGTGGGTTGTCCGGGTTAAAGGGGTTGTCCGGGTTTAAGGGGGTTTTGTCTGGGCTTAAGGGAGCTTGTTGTGGTTTAAGGTGGCTTTGCACGAGTTTAAGGGGGGTTGTCCCAGGTTTAAGGGTGGTTGTCCGTGTTTAAGGGTGGTTGTCCATCTTTGAAGGGGGTTGTCCAGCCTTAAGGGTTTTGGGTTTAAGGGGATTGTTGGGGTTTAATGTGTTATTCTGGTTAAGGGGTTGTCCGGGTTTAAGGGGGGTTGTCTGGACTTAAGGGGGATTGTTGGTGTTTTAAGGTGGGTTGTCCATGTTTAAGGTGGGTTGTCGGGTTTAAAGGGGTTGTCCGGTTTAAGGGTGGTTGTCTGGGCTTAGGGGGCTTGTTGGGTTTAAGGTTGGTTTTGCACACGCTTAAGGGGGTTGCCAGGTTTAAGGGGGTTTGTTTGGGTTTAAGGGATTTTTGGGTTTAGGGGTTTTTTGGGTTTAGGGGTGTTGGTGGCACATAGACGCGTATACATGCGCAGACGTGCACACTGCAGCGCATGCACAAAAGTATGCGCGCATGTGCGTATCATTGCGCGGACGTTGCACATGGGTTGTTCCGGTTTAAGGGGTTTTTTGTCTGGGCTTAAGGGGGATGTGTTGGGTTTAAGGTGGGTGTGTCCGGGTTTAAAGGGTTGTCCGGTTTAAGGGGGGGTTGTCTGGGCTTAAGGGGGGGGCTTGTTTGTGGTTAAGGTGGGTTGCACGAGTTTAAGGGGGGTTTGCCCAGGTTTAAAGGGGGTTTGGGTTTAAGGGATTTTTGGGTTTTAAGTGGGGTTTTGCAGCTGATTTTTTTTTAAAAATGGAAACCGCTCCCGCCAGGGGATTGAATCGTTCTAAAACCGCGACGTGTATTTTTAGGTCACCATAGAAGAACCTTATGCCAGTACGATTTGGCTGTCCAGTCAGTCTATTGTGTGTGGTGTGTTCAAACTTTTGGTATTCACTTCTGCTAGAAATGTTTCTAAGCTTTTTTGTTGCAGTGATGGATCAACTTCGTGGCGTGGTATGTCCAACTGGGGGGGGGGGGGGGATAACACATAACAAGGAAGAACGCTTATACATTGAGACAAGGGGTCTAATGTGGGGGTAACAGATGATAAGGTCAAGGTCATTCAGGGGGCACTTACGGTTTCAATATTTACATGTGTATACCACTTTGGTTAAAATGGTGTCTAGCATTTTAGTGCACTGATGGATGAATTCATATTCTTGATGGGTGCTTATCATGAGACAAGGGGTCTTAATGTGGGGTCATAGAATTGAGGTCAAATTTCATTCCGGGGTCAGCTAGGGTCTTTCAACCACATAATCGGATGACCAATTTGTGGGTCTTCTGTTTCGATTTTTACAAAATGTAAACACCCAAATTGTTTTCAAATTTTTTTGGAAGTGGTTTCAGTAAGGGTTCATTTTTATTATGTCTTGCATATTTTTTAATGGCATTGTGTCCCTTTAAACCAGTATTTAGTAGCTGATTAAATCCCTGCAAGATGTCCCGTCGGCCATTAACTGGGGACCTCCATCATCAAAGGCTAATGGCCCACTCTACTCCCTACAACCAATGACTTTCTCAAACAACTACTGACCAAGACTTGTATGGTATGAACAGAATGACCTCTAATGACCCAGTGTGACCTATGACCCCATTTTGTCAAACTTTATAAGACACACTTTCTCCAAAAAAGTGCTATATGATCACCAAGCGTATCCCCGGCGAAAGAGTTAGGGGTGGCGGGCGGAAGGGTCACAACTTGCATAGTAGTGAACACAATTGTCCCGGGCATGATTATTTTGTTTTCCTGCACTTAAGGTGATTACATAGTGGCTATCATTAAGCCAATCTCGATTCCCTGTCCGCTCGCATTGAGTGTGACTTGAAGTCAACTCTGGAACGGTGGCCGGCACATGACATAGTCAAGCAATACGCGCTTGATATAGCTCGATCCTGCAAGCGGCGTACACCAGCGGGCCAAGCGGCATGACATAGTACCAATTCAACACACCGTTAACCCAAACCGATCTCAACATTCAGTACTACACATTGTCAAAGGAATTGGAGGGCAGTGGCGTACTGACTTGGGTGGAAAGTTGCCCTCCTTTGCTCGAAAAAGCGGGACGAATTGACAAAATATGTGCTTTTTATCCGCTCCTTCTTCGGGGGAATGCAGCCAAAATTGGGCAAAATTAAGTCAATTTGGCAATTTTTGCACGTTAAAAGGAACATTTCATCAGGTTCAGACTTAATGAGCAAATCACCAAGACGACTTTCAAATTTCCCCCTCTGGCGGGACGACTACGGATTTTCCCCCTCTGGATTGACTGCCGCCGTACGCCAATGACTGAGGGTGTGTGTGCCATTCAAGTACAATAAATGCACTGTGGGAACTATCTGGGTCAATCAAATGAAGTAGGTTGAAACGTCCTGGCAGGCCAAAAAAGATGATTCCCCAACATCTGAAATAATTTTATTTGTTGAGATGTACCGGGGATAACTAGCCAAGGACATCAGCCAGTAAGATCTCAACATGTCCTATAGTGTGTTCACCATAAGATGAAACATGACCTTTAATAATGTTACAAAGAGATAACACTAGGGAAGGCCAAGGTCATAATGCCACCCTAGGGTAGATAAACTATAGTGGCTATAGTGTATTTTGACATAACTTGGAGCTTCTCCTCTGACAAAATGTATAGAATATAAGTGGCAAAAGAATGGGGTCATGTTCAACGACTTATATAAGATAGACAAGCGGATTATCCGCAAACGGCGTAACCAAAATCGAGGTGCCCAAAGTATTATAATGAGCATACGCTCTTCATTATCATAGTTTTGGGTACCACCATATTTGGTTTACCTATCGTCGTATTTGGAATGTCCTTATGCATATTTATGAGACACGCGGTATTTTACGTTTGTCACACTTAGCGAGTGAAAACAATAATAACAACTGATGCCACATGCTATCACTCGAACTCAAATATCTCTTTTCCTAAGCAAAATTAACAGGGGTCATCAGGAGACTTTTTGTGCATTAGGAATGCAGGAATCTTTTTAGAGGTATATAGTTTTTTCCATCGATTGGTTTTAGCATAATTATTGCAGAAAAATCGGCCGATCAGACAATGGAACACTGGAGAAATGCAACACTGACAACATAACGTGTGACACACAGATTTGTAGGTGCGTGTGCTTGTGCAGTAACAGCGACGACGCGCGGCTGGTTGTGCAACAAGAAGGATGGCACACGAGGTGTGAGAGAAATCGGTTACGTTGCAGGCCTATTCAATAACACGAGCGTTTGCCCTCTTGGTTTATATTCTAGCTCTGTGGGTCATGTTCCACCTTACTTTGAACAGGGTATAGGTTCTTGAGATACTACTGATCATCCCTGTGATTGTCTTATGCCGTGCACGTTGTCAAAATTCTCAAATCCCTGTTATCTTTCCCTCTCGTCTCGCTTTCCGGTTGCCATGGAGTTATCTGCCAAGATCTGGCATTGGGCTTATTCCTGCTCTCCCAGGTGGAACCCAAACTTTTCACAATGAAGATAAATAGGGGTTGTCGGACTGAGTCACCATGGCAACTTGAGTTTTTGGCGAGACCACTAGAGAGCTTGAAATTCTGGTAATCGTCATAAAATTCTGACAAATATATTTATGCCATTTTTTCCTTTTTTTGAGGTTTGATGCTTTGAACTCGTATGAACTTTACAATTTAACTAAGACCATAGAGATGATGTAAGTGAATGAAATGTAGCTAAAGGGGGGGGGGGGGAGAAATAAATGGACTTTTGGAAAGAAGCTAGCAAATATTGTTTGGGCCCTCTGACTTCAAACACTGGCATAATTTAGAAAGTATTGTCTAAGTTTGCACCACCCAATCAGTTTACTAATATTGCATTTGAAATGTGGAAGACTTACCTACCTATACCTTCTACAGAGGGAGTGTGTATTTCAAATGGAGATATTCAATCTGCTATTCTATTTGGAATCCACACTCCACCTGTAGTAGCTTTTACTCAAATCTTCTACAGAGGGAGTGTGTATTTTAACTAAAGTTACCCAATGGGCTATTCTATTGAAAACCATACTCCCCTCTAGTAGCTTTTACTTAAATCTTCTACAGAGGGAGTGTGTATTTCAACTAAAGTTATCCAATGGGTTATTCTATTTGAAATCCACACTCCCCCTGTAGAAGACTCAATCAGTCTTCAAAAGAGAGTGGAATTCAAATGTAAGAGCTGTTTCATTTGAAATTCATACTTCATAGGTGATATATTAAAATGGATTGATATATTTCTTGTTATAAAGTACCTCAAAAGGTTTCTTTCCAGTAGGCTGCATGCACTTTTGATACCTCATTTCATTTTTAAAAATTTAAACTGAGAAATTTATTAAGGCAAAAAATGCCTCAGAGAAAATTCCATTATAAAACAAAATTTTAGTGATACCAAATTGATATTTTTTTACAAAGTAAAATTTTACAATGGTTTGCAACTGTTTTAAATTACCATTTTTTTTGGCCCGATTTGAGCCATTTCTGGGGAAAATCCTAAAAAAAAAATAAAATGCATTTAGGTTTTTTGGCTACATACTGGAAACAAACTTGTTGGCCTAATCAGGCAGGTGACACTGTGTACAAATGCCCTTAGACAATTTTGATATCGATAGTAATAGCGCCACCAATTTCGATAAGCAACCTAATTAGCTCCTAATTAATGCAGTATAAGGTATGGACCAGGGATGTCGTAGCGTAAATTTCACAGTGCCACATACGACTGACAATCGATAAACTACAGATTTCATGCAGTATTGATTGTGTAGCCTACCCCGATTTATTTAGGTTCCCTGGCCAGGAGGAACACCCCCGCTGGTCACCACACTTCTACATTCACACACCTACGACCTTCAGAGTTCGGGGGTATATGCGGTGGGTGCCGATGCATAAGAGACAATGCCCAACTTTCCACAACTTCAAGAAGGTATCAGCATGCATGCTCTTGTTTGGAAAGTAGGGCATTATGTCTCTTATGCATCTGCACCTGCATAAACCTACAATCTATTCAGGCCATTGAGGCTTTACTCTTCAGGCCCGCTTGCATCCCTAAACATTGAATGGGTAAAAAAATTTGTTAATTTTGATCAGTTGAAAAGCAAGTGTTACAGTAGGATAGCTTCAGGCCAGGAATGAAGATTCACTTGAAGACACTGAAGTCCTGTATGTGGTCAGGAAAAACCCAGAGGGTGTATTGAGTCAATCCCACAATGCACCAGTTTTGGGAAATTTTGCCTCAACAGGGTCATGTGATCCCACAAAAATCCTATTCTTAATACATAAAAATCCTGATTTCTATGCTCATTTTCACCCACAAAGCATTAGTACTTAGGGAATTTTTAGCATGATTATGACATGTCCTGTGGTTCTTAAACTTTTGGAACACTTTTTATCCCTAAGTACTGACATAAGGTTTGTACAGTACTGTATAGCCACATTGCAATGCATTGTGGGATTGATTCAAAACACCCTCTGGGAAAAACCACAGAGATTCCATATCAAGATATAACATTATAATCATACAGAGCCTATATTTATCACAGATGTTGTCAACACAGAAGAGTGATGGTCGCCATACCATATCTCACCACTGTGTATTCTCTTTTTATGATGTCATAAAGTTGATTCTGACAGATTATGTAAAACTAGGCAATCTCAATTCAATTTTGAACTTGTCGTAATCAATTTCAATTCAGAGCTGTACTGTAATTAGGTGGAATTGCTATTGAATATAGCGACGCGTTGGAAAGCCGAAAACGGCGAAATTCTAGTTTAACTATTTTCATTGTTTGACGTATTTCTGGTCTGAGGAATTAGTCCCAATTAATTTGTTGTATTGTCATTAGTCGGTTATAAGCATAACTGAACACCCCTGGCGGGACCTTCCCCAGCAGAAAAGGGAAAAAGAAATTATAATTTTTCTTTTTTAATTTGCCCAAAAAAAAATTGGAGCCCCATATCCCCCCTAGCCTAGTCCCCATCTCTGTAAATAAAGTACCTATCTATCACATGAATACAAGAAGGTCGTAAGTGCAGTAGTTGCCATTTATCAGAATTCCAATCAAACATACTATTATGTCAAGTAGCTCCAAATCTTTGGTTAGTGGATCTTGAAATGGACCACCCAACACAGTCACATGAAGAACCAGTTCAAAAGCACTGACTCAAGGAAAGAGAAAGGTGAGCAGTTATCTCTAATACATGGCAGCACCAGTGTATCACATGGCAGCTATTGCACATTTGACCATCGTGCACTCATATGACAATCTGCTATTCAATTTGGTAGATTGATTTTGTGCGGGCCACCGCATAGTGGGCAGGACCACTTTGCAATCTGTTGTGTGTGTGTATTGTCTGTATGGTGGGTCAATAAATGTTAAATTTATTTATGGAGTGGTCCACAGCTTACTTTCTTTGAATATAGTGCAGCACGAAAGCAGCAGGAGAACCATCGAGTTTAAAATACTTTTAACTCAAAAAACCACAAACGCAAGGTTTATGCTTAAAGCATTAACCCTCGTGTGGCCCCCTGGAGGTAATTTTACTTCCAAAAACCCATTTGGGTTTTTGGCCCACCCCCCCCCAACACACACTTCATCCTCATGTTGAAAAATCCTAACATTGTGCAAAATGTTTCCTCCCCATTTCTCTGCAGCTTAAAATCAGTGTAACTTTCCAAATCAGTGCTGAATAAAATATGAGACCTTTCAACTCACCCTCCCTCCCCCCACCCCAAATCAATCATTGCTGGGGAAGGGGCAAATCAAGTCGTCAGTCTGCTGACGACGTGTCTCATGACACAACATTGGATTTAGTGGGCGTAGGGGGGATTGAAAGCTGAAAGTAAGTTAAAAAAAAACCAATGGGGGCAACATTTTTCCCCCGCCGATAACTTAGTATAGCGCCAATCAGGTGATGACAACTTTTCACACCATACACTAATAGGTTTGTAAAGCATACATTAGCAAAAGTTATGTGCTTATTTTAGAAGCAAACTGAAGTGTTGTAATTCAGTTTCCTGTACCCTTTGATTTTAATTGTGATGAGGGTGACCATTCATTATTTGTTATTTCCTCAGCTTTCATTAGTGGTATGGTACAGGTATTTGGCCAAGTGCTTACATTAGAAAATGATAATCTCCACAGCCACACACAAAAAAGTGTTGGTATTCAGCTACTGTTGATTTTTGGCTCTCGCAACCAATTTTTTGTCCAAAACTTTCGTTTATTTGGTAAAAAAGTCATATTTTGCAAATCTTTAATTACAAAATCATAACTTACAGCTTATCCACATATCAGGCATTGTCTCTCGGGCCCGTGTCCCCAAACTCGTGCGGAACCCTATGTGTTATCCTAACTCATGCAATATGTCCTGAATAAACAGGACCTTTCGTTACCGTTAAAAGTGTTTAACAAATTGGTCCACTCAGGCATGAAAAAGTATGCACGTAGTTATGACAAGATTTCGTAACGGACCCCTGGTCATTTCAGGGGGGGTATTAGGACCATGCCAACACCCTAACAGCAACAGCAAAATTCAAACGGCATCAACTTCAGGGTGCTAGTCTGTTTCAAAAGACTTAACGGTAGGAGGGGCGCGCGTACGCATATCGAACGGTTACACACAGACTTGAGCAAAGACTAGGCCTGGTCACGAATATTTAAACAATGACCGTTTATTGGAAATTTCATATTTTGCAGCGGGGGGGGTTAACTCACTAAACCACGACGGATTTTAAGGCCAAATTTTTCTTAATTATCATGATATACTAAAGTCTTTTGAACAAAGGTTTAAGAGATGATTTTTTTAATGTCACTGGGGACGAGACGACCATAGTAAATGCACGTAGTAGTTCCCCAAATTACCGTTTGGAAATCCCCACTGCCCAAATCGAGCAGGTAGTGTCCTACCCCCCCTGGGTCATTTTAACACATTTTCCTGACTTATGGGGTTTAGTAGTTTGTGGAAAATAATGAAAATTTAAAAAATTTCCCTACCAATGCTCTTGATTGCCCAGGGAGGCTGACATACTTCATCAAAACTGTGGATTTTTGTCACAGAAAGTAACACTTAAACGATTTATGTATAGGTGTCTCTATAAAGTTAGTTAGACCAAAGTTTTAAATCCAAGTTTGTCCCCGCAACGGGGGGTGGCCAGATTCAACTCACACTCAGCAATACTGCTGTGTGAGGATTTATGGAGCAAAAGATAATGACCGGTTCCTCTGAGGCCAATCTAGGTTTCGGCGGTGGGCCTAGCCTTGGGAGCTATGCCACACTATACAAGGCAGCACTGTGCGGAGGGCTGCCAAGCTCTCCAGAGCTGACGCCATTGTAGGTAGATCTTCTTTTTCATTTACCAGGGTAACCAGTACCCTCTCATCAGATTTCCTTAGAAAAAATTGATGGGGGGGTGACGGGGTTTTTAGGCCCGCCGACCAACTCGGCCCTGGGACAGGTAGTACGAGGTTATCAGGATACCAGTAGCAGGCCTCAACGGAAACCTGACCTGACAATGTCAAAGGAAACCTGACCTGACAAGAGATATAAAAGATTGTAATTATAGAAATATGAATCCAGGTTTTGACACACTCTTACACAATGACATAAACATTAATGAAATCTTGAAATAAGGAATAATGAATAATGAAATTCTAACCTACCCACTTAAGAAAAATATTGTAACAGGAAACAATGAATTGAGTTTCACTGGCCTTATAAGTGGTTTTGCTAACATATGCAAACATAATAGAAAATGAAAGGGAATAGAATTATCTGGTAGTTTGGGCTGTTAGCGATTTGTATAAAATACAAAGCACAATTATGCGGCTATTGAAATCGTGTCAACCCCTGTATCTTGGCGTTTCTTTTGCCTATCCTAGTAAATTAGTATTGGCCAACTAGGTCAAAATTTACCAAAATGAGTGGGAATGGGATAATAACTGAAATTGGCCTTCAAAAAGATAGCATCAAGTTGTTACAATTTTAAACTTAAAGGCTGACTCAGAGATTTCGAAATATCTATTTTTTGTGTAGTAATTAAAAATAGTCAACTAGAACTTAAAATACTCACCTAAAATGCTCAATTCTAAGGTTAGAGATGAAATGGATTTTTCGTTTTCATGCAGTACACATTTATGTACAGTATAACAGTGCCATAGGATACCGTGTATAACAACATTTCCGGATCCGGAATTAAAAAAAAAATTGCAATTTTCTATATGAAGGACTTCGATTTGAGCTTAATTATTTCGCACAGTGATTAGTATATGGACAAGCATTATGTATATACAAAAAACACAATTTGTTTGCAAATTGAGGGCACCCTCCCCGGGAAATCTCTGAGTCAGCCTTTAAGTCCTAGATGTAATTCTTGTTGAATAGGCTTACGCTATTATTAACATTGCGTAGATAAGTGTTGTTCTGATTAATGTCTATTGTGTTCTCTATTTGATATGAGAGTCTGGCACTTGCACACACTCCCTACCAATTATCGTGGGAAACAAACTTGCGGTTTTGATTGTAGAAGCAAATATGCAAGGCCCTATTATATTCACTACAAAATACTGTGCTAGTATTGATGGTTAACCATTAAAACAGCAGGTTGTCTCTATCCTGGGAATGAAATGGATTTGATGGCTGAAATTTCAGGATGACAATGAGAAAAAAAAAAAAAAAAAAAAAAAAAAAAAAAAAAAAAAAAAAAAAAAAAAAAAAAAAAAGGGGGGGGGGGGGAAGACAATCAGAACACGCACCTTTAAAGGTGCAACGAGAGATTTTGAGGCACCCAAATATTGTGTCGTAATAGTAATTCCATATAGATTAGACACTCAAAAGATTTCTTACCTTGTGTTTCACTACAAAAATGTCTTAAAAGTGAGAAAAAAATGTGATTTTGATTTGCTTATATTTCAATGTAAAACATAGGCTGAATCTCGTATTTGCTCCTATACGAAATTACAAATTTCACAATTTTTGTATCAAAGAAACATTTCTCAGCTTAAACCTTTCAGATAAGGATATTTTTGATGGAAAGCCTTATATCAGGGCAAAAATCAGTACTTTCAACTTTTTTAGAGACACCTGATATGTGAAATCTCTCATTGCACCTTTAAGTATAGTTTGTAGTTTTTCTTAGCTTGAAACATGTAATTAATGTTAACATTTTTGTTAAAACCTAGTTTTCAAACCAGGAAATGGATACCTCAACTATGTGTTCGATATCTGTCATTTTATTGTCTAACATTTTTTAACCGTATGATTTCTTAACATCTCTGGTGTCATTGGTACCTAGAATACCCAGGGTCAGCAGGCAAGTCCATTGGCCAGTGACACTTACCCTGGTAGATGAGACACTAGTATTTTGTTGCACCGATCAACATCCAATATCTCCCATTTCATCGCCTAACCTATATCTGTCTTGTCTCATTTTAATTTCTTCATGTCGTAGGTGTCAACACTAGAAAACATTGCCTACATCATGCCGGGATTATGAGGAGTGCTTTCTCAGGGATGCTCCGTCTCTCCGTAGAGATGAGATGCCTGGAGCAAGGCAGGGTGAACGACTTGTGTCCGCCTGCAGAGTGCCTATCTGGTGCGGTTGTGTGGTTGCCGCGGTGTGTTGTATGTATGTGTGCTTTTTAGCTGGGAAATATCCTGTGTTTTGTATAATCGCCATACCACTGTATGAGTCGTAGAAGTATTGTGTATGACCATGTCAAAAGTGGGCAGCATTTGGGTAACATGAAGGTCATAAAACGACAACGTCAATGCAAGAATTGTTTTGGTTTTACAAGATTGTATAGTGAATTGGGTTTGTTTGGCTCAATTTTCTCATTTTTTGGTTGAACATTAAAAGAAAGCAGTGTATATTTGTTTAAGAAAAAGTCTACAATTAAATAAAAATAAAAACAAAACAGGTTTGTTTCTTAGTAAAAACAAAGTGGATGAAATCAGTAAGGTGGGATTTTTTAAAATGTTTTCAGATAAAAGCCACCAAAAATCAGATAATTCTGGTGTAATTTAGTGGAAAAAAATCTTAAAGGTGTCAATTTTTTCTCAATGATGAGCCATATTACTAAAAGAGTTGGTGCTGGAATCACAAAATGCACCTTTAATTTAAAATGAAAATCTTAAAATTTTTTTGGTGGTCATATTTCTAATAACATTTCTGATATTATAGTAATTGTTTTCTTTAAGAAATTTGCAACAACAACAACAAAACATGAGGAAAAAAATGAGGAAATTGGTCAACTCTGCTGTGTATACGATCAAATTTGTAAATCCAAGAGTAATTTGTAATCTTAAACTGTAAAATTTTGAGTGTGAAAATCTGTAATAAAGAACAATTGAAAATGTCAGTGTATATCTGAGGATGGCTGCACTCCTGGGATCTAAATTCAGTTGAGTTGCCAAGAGTTGTAATGAAGTGTGATTTTTGCCAGGGTTTTATTTTCGTGGGATTTTTATATTTTGTAGGGTTTTATTTTTCACAAGTTTCTTGAATAGCACTGTGAAGTCAAAACCACATGTAAATATATCCTATTGTAATATATCAGAATGAACACTTTTAATTGTAGATGCTGCAGAAAATACACAGAATACTGTGGTCATTGTGAAAATATATTTAGGTGAAAATAACCATTCATATAATATCCTACTCCATATTGGGGTTAATGGAATTGCTGCTGAAGAGACCGATAACTTGGCTGTCACTTGAGACTGTCATTAGCCTACCTGTGTTGGGCCAAACTTAAAGCAATAATAGCACATTTTTTGAAGAGTGCCCCCAATTTTCACATTTGTGAGATTTATGTACAGTTGGCTTTTTGCATTGGTAGTTGTGTAGTAAACTATGCCTGTGGGACGGTAATGCTCAAAAGTGTGCAGATGCCATAAAAGAAGGGAGTTTGCAATTAGATTTGGGGGTCCCCAATCCTAATTCAACAGCAGCACTGGAAATGCAAAGTTTCTGTCTGTCCATTATGAAATACCATAATCTCATTAATATGATCTTAACTTGACTTGCTTGAACCAACGGAACAGCTAATGGATGAGCGCTGACATGTCTTGTCTTACTTTTCATACTTTCTGTTTGTTCATTGCGTGCATCAACTCAAATATATATTTGTGCAACTTGATGGCACCAAAAACCAAACAATTTGTGTTTAAGCCAAATATTGACTGCTTCAAATTATATATATTTCTAAATTATAGTTGTGAACAGTAAAGTTGGTACATGGTACTATTTCCAAGCTATTTCATATTGGAATGACATTTTCAGTGGCTATTGAATTGTTATTGGGATCCGATATTAATTATAAATTCCTTCCTATGCGCAGGGCTAGAATTTCGGCGAGAATCAGAGAATCGATTCTCGCAAAGATCCTCGTAAACTGATTTGCGTGAATCAATGTTGATTCTTGTGAACTTTAGGAACTTAACATAGTAGCGAATTAGTTGATTCCCGCAAAATTTGTTTTGGGGAATCAAGACTGATTCTCGCACACAGCAACGAAATTCTACCCCTGATGCGACACCTAGAGAAGTTTCAGCTTTACCAATCGCAGGTATAGTTTACTAACCAACTACCAATGCAAATCTCTCAATTTTTTTTTTTAAACTGGGGGCACTCTACAAAAAAAATGTGCTGTTATAGCTTTAAAGGGTCCTTGTTCAAATCCTGGCATTCTCACATGCTGGCATTTATTCAGATACTGATTCTAGATTTCATTTGTATTTAAAGCTATTGATTAGAATGCTACTGTCCTGGGCTCCATTCCCAAAACTCAGTCCTAACTCTACGTGCATACTACCATATAAGTGGAAATTTCCGCGTACAGATATTTTTGCGATTTTAACAGTGTTGCCAAATGCGCGAGAATTTAATTTCGCGATATTGACATCAGTGCAATACAAATCTATTGGCAAAAGTTATTTTCGCAAGTTTTTATTTTCGCGTTTTTATGTTCACTCGCGAAAATAAAAACCTCGCAAAAATTTCCACTTATACAGTATGTCATGCCTGAGTGGACCAGTTTGGCCAAAGTACTGTGTAACTGGTATGAAAAGGTCTGTTATATTGGACATACGCATGAGTTAGTATACAGGTAGGGTTAAGAACGAGTTTTGGGAAAGGACCCCTGGTGGTTCATTTGGAATTGGGGGAAGGAAAAGTAAAGGAAGCATCCCATCCTAATTAGCAAGGGACGTTTAGCCAGATAGCATCTAGACAGATGATATCTCTTTGATAACATCTCTTCATGCATTTCCAGCTTGGATGAAGTGCACAAATTTGGTCACTTTGGTACCTAACATTCTTGGATGGATTTGGACAATTTGGGTTTCACCCTACTCTTAGATATCTATTGTTTTATTAAGGGTATAGACTTTATTCGTAATTGGCCTTTCCTAGCTGCTGTTTTGATGGGCAAATTGATGGGCAAAAACCACCTCGCTTTCATTATTTTCTCCCCGAATAAGCGAGGCAGTTTTGCATAATAGAGCATTGAGCATTGGCGATAGACATTCACACAGGTTTTGCCACGTCATTGGCAGGAAATGACCATTACAAACACGGGTGGCACCAGGGGGGGGTGGCAGGGGGGAAGGTGCACCCCTAAGAGTATCAAAATTCAGAGAAAGAAGGGTTTTAAGCAATAAATTGTATTTGGATTTTTTACCTATATGAGTTAACCATGTAATTTTTCGCCCTCAAGATTTTACTCTGGCACCGTCCCTGATTACAAATAAAATATATTGCGTGATGCCCTTTAATATTCCATACTCGTCTAGGAATGTTAGGTACCAGTGGGTGTATTAGTCCATCCCACAATGCACCAGTTTGGGGAAATTCCACCTCAATAAGGTCATGTGATCCCACAAAAATCCTATTCTTATACATAAGAATATTGACTTTTACACTCATTATAGCCCACAAAGTGCTAGTACTTAGTAATTTTAAGCATGATCATAAATATCTTGTGGTTCTTAAACTTTTGGAACATGTTTTATCCCTAAGTACTGACATGTGTTCAGTACAGCACAGTATAGGCACTTTGAAATGCATTATGGGATTGGTTCAAAATGTCTTCTGGTTAGGTACCAGGCTGGAGTATGAAGCAATGTCATTGTTTTGTGGTATTGATTACACATCAAGCAAAATTAAGTAATGAAGTGGACTTGTGGGATGTATAAGCCTGTGGTCAACACAGCTGTTTGACCCCATGCAAATTGTCTCTCTTATTTTTAGAACAATTGTAAGCAGTGATGACACAATTTTGACAACTGATATAAGTAGGAGCATGCAATATAGCTATTATCTCTGTAAAAGCAGAAAAAATCTATTGTGGGAATCTTGCTATTTAGGCCAACAAAAGTCATGATTTGTATGCTATAGGACCCTCTATATTCCCAATTCTACAAAGAAAGATGTGTAAAAGTTATGTTGTTATACCAAAGTTTTAAATCCGGTTTTGTCCCCGTTTTGTGGCTGGATACACCTCACTCAGCATACTGCTGTGTGAGGATTTATTGGAGCAAAAGATAATTGACCGGATGCCCTTCCTGATGTCAATCCAGTTTTTGGCGGTGGGCCTAGCCTTTGGGCAACCACGCCCACCATGCAAGGCAGCATGTGCTGGATGGCCGCCATTAGCTCTCCAGAGCTGACGCCCTTGTAGGTAGATCTTCTTTTTCATTCTACCAGGGTAACCAGCTACCCTCCTCATCAGAAATCCGATGGGGTGACGGTTTAGCCGCGACAACTCGGCCCTGGAACAGGTAGTACTGGTTACCAGGATACCAGTAGCAGGCCCTCAAAGGAAACCTGACCTGACACAGGTTTTTAGATTTTTAAACAAAAATCATATTTGCTACAGTGAAAATTTCATAAATTTTACACAGGATGTAGATGGTGGAATAAGTAATCCAAATCAGTTGTCAAAACGTGTCGCCTTGATATTTTTATTTTATTCTGTTTTTGTCATAATAAATGAGACTTGCAAACAGCTAAGTCAAGCCACACAATTACAAGAGGACAACCAGATTTGGCTGCCATTTTTCACCTGCTTGGATATGCCTGTGGGGGGGTGCATGTAATTGTTTGGAAATGCATTTCACAGGTCTCAAAACTTTGTTTGCCTCATGCGCATGTTTGTGCTGGCATCATCTATAGATAGCGTGAACTTGGAATCGCACTTGGTGCAGCTAACACACGATTGACAAAAAAATTGGGGCATATATGGTGAAAGCTTTGTACTCGGAGGAATAGCCAATTTGAGCTTTCCTGTTCATATCTATGTGTTGATTAGATAATAGAGGATACACTAGTGGAAAGCAGCTGCTTTTTTGTTGCTGAAAATTTCATGATTAAGAATTAGTTTTTTTGCTGCAAAAATATTTGCCGACTTGATTTCATACAGACTTTCATATGAAGGTCTTTGATAAGTAAATGTCTCAATTGCACATTTAAATTCACAGAGGAATTTCATAAAAGCCATCAAAAATATTTTTAGTAGTCATTTTCTAATTAGAGACAGAATTGATTATGACAGGGAAAGTGGACACCATCCATAAATAGCTTTACCAAAGTGGCAGCTATAACAAGTTACATATTTTGACTTCTTTTGACATTGTTTTTGCAAATGGCGTTTAGGTAAAATAAGGTTTTTCTCATCAGAAGATCATACATAAAGCTTTTAAAGTTGCCACTTCTTTTTGATAAAATTGTCTGAAGAAATGTCAGCAAAACTCTACCAAAATATAGTTATAAAAATTGTGCATTTTGCATAGTATTTTTAAACTAAAAAATGCTTATCACTTAAGGTTTTACATTTTCTTTTAACACAAACCATTTTTTTGGGATAAAAACTGCCAACATTTACTGAATCTTAAAATTGCTGTAATAAATAGGTAAATGTTCAAAATCAAATACCATTTTTGATGACATGACTTAGAGGAGAATCAGAGGGTGCTTTGAACCAATCCCATAATGCATTGCAATAAGTCTATATTGTACTGTGCAAAACACATGTCAGTACTTAGGGTTAAAAGGTGTTCAAGAAGTTTAAGAACCACAAGACATTTCATGATCATGCTAAAAATTACCTAAGTACTAATGTTTTGTGTGCTAAAATGAGTGTAAAGTCCCATTTTTTATGTGTTATGAATAGGATTTTTGTTGATCAAATGACCCTATTGAGGTGAAATTTCCCAAAACTGATGCATTGTGGGATTGACTCAATACACCCTTTAGAGGAGAATTTAGAATGTACCAGATGCATATTCATCCAAATTTGTACTAGTGTATAAAACATGTTATGTGTTACGCTGGCTCATACGCAAGGGGTAAAAAAAGGTTCAAAAGGGCCACTTTTTGCTGATTTTTTTCCCATAAAATCCACTTTTTTGATGATGAGAGATGTCCAAAAATTAAAAAAAAAAAGGATCATTCTGGGCGGGGTTAATCCACTTTTTTCGAAGTCCCGCACCCCCCAAAATAAATCCTGCATACAGCCCTGATGGCAGGCACAGTATGAAGCTTCTGTGCCGGCCGTAATGCACAACGCGTTATACACTAGTGCAAATTCTAAATAGCGCATGGTCAAACCAGGTGTGTTTATTAATTCATTGTGTCGGCTGCATTAGTGCAGGTAGGCACATAAAAATCAAAATGTCCATTCGTGTGCATGTATGTATGTATATGTGTGTTAAATTTTAGGTTAACCTTTTTCATATTGCTCGTGCATGGAAGCTTAACTCCCAATTCCCACCAAACTCAGGTTGTTGGTTCACCAGAGGGGACTTGAATGTCATAATAGGGTTAAAGATCACATGCCATGGTCAAAGGTCATTAGATGTCAACTTATGCAAAGATTGAAGGAAAGGTGAATTGCAAAAGCAGGTGACACTAGTGGTTCAAGAACTGGCTTTTAGGGTTAATATAATTCTGTTTTCCATGAAACCACTTAATATGTGCTGAATAATAACTGTAACCCCCTGGGCACTACAGTATTCTTAAAGCATTTTTGATTGGTTGATTACATGTTTTATTATCTGAGTAACCAATCACAATAATCTTTCTGAAATATTCCAGCTCAATTCTCTTCAGCCCCAGTACATTTCTTAGCATGCTGCTGATTGGCCAGCTGTCCTTCCCCCGGGTCCTTCCATCCAATCGGCAGATAGTGCTCTTGGGGTAAAACACATTGCATGTCCATCTGTCAGTCATTGAGAAAAATTTTAACCCTGGAACATTTGGCCATATTGTTTTTTCTAGATGAGCTAGAGTAGTCAAACTTGGGTATATTGTTGGAGGGCACAAGCCCCTACTAACCATGTAATTCATTCCCCCAGGGTCCTCGCCTGTGTTTGTCAGGGGGTAGGGAAATGTCAAAAAGGTCAATATTGCTCAAAAAGGGTCAACATTTGGCCATATCGTTTTTCTAGATGAGCCAGAGTAGCCAAATATGGGTATAATGTAGGACCCTTACTGAAATCACTTTCATCACATACATTCTGTAAAAACAGCAAGAGTTACAGGAGATTCCTGCCACGGAAAATCAAGGTGTTGACATTCTACCCAGAATTGACAGTGTACTGGTGTAAAAGGAGATATAGTCTGCCGGGAGCCATAATCCGGGCTCCATAGATGACAACAGAATAAAGTGTGAAACTAATGTTGCATGAACAGTCAAATGAATCGATACCGTATTCTTGATATTGTAAATGTGCTAATACCCCCTTTCACTTGTCAGATCATTTATCTTTAATACTACAAGCCTGAAGTATAATTAGAGAATAAAAAATAGGATTTATTTGCCTATATAATATCGTGTCATATTGAATGGGATGCCCACTATGATCAAAATATTGGACTGCCCATCCAATATGACACAATATTAGATAGGCAAATAAACAAATCCTATTTTTTTATTCTCATTCTTATTTAGTTTTCGGTGTTTTAATCTCCAAAATATTTCAATTAATTATAATAGTTAAAACACAAAAAATGAACCAGCCCATACTAGCCGCGTGCACTGCATAATCGTTTACACGCTCGCAATAAACCCTTGCATGATGACCCACTATCTAAAATCGTCTCATATTAGATAAGCAACAACCAATGATATAGTGTGCTTGCATACTAAACCACGTCCACTGAATAAAAATGTCTGAATCCCGGTCTGAATGCTTTTGAATTGTGCCACAAAACATGCTAGATACACTGTAAATTCTGGCAGAGATGTCAACACCTTGATTTTCTGTGGCAGGAATCTCCTGTAATTCTTGCTGTTTTTACAGAATGTAATCATCCAAATTGTTTTCAAATTTGTGGAAGTGATTTCAGTAAGGGTTCATTTCATTATGTACAAGTATTTTTTCATGCCATTGTGTCCCTGTTCCTTAATAAATAGACATCCCCAAATCAGTATTGAGGTTTAGTTTCAGATCATTCAAATTACAGGATAAATTGATGCCCCATTTTCGCTGATCATGCTGATACCATTTTTGAAGAAAAACAACCAAAAAAGTGTAAAAATTGGGGTGCCCTGACAAAAAAATCCAAACTGGCCGCCAATTCTTTAAAATTAGTTTTTGTTCATAGATATGTTGTTTGGTTCAATTCATTAATATTTTGGATATAGAAACCAATTTATGCTACTTACATCTCACCAGAGCCTGTACTTAAAAGGCTGTTTTAGCTCAAAAAATGGGACTGTAAGGGCACTTTGTCAAGAAAGTATGTTTACCATCTTAAACATCCCATCATATTTTAACTAAAACAGCATGGATAAAGTCATTAATTTAAATGGTGTTTTTTCTTAAAATGCCCCACCTCTGTTCTTGACATGGGTGATGAAAAACAATTGTTGTTTTTCATTAATTACTCTGGTATTAATAATCAATTTTTTTGGTATTTGCACTTGTTTTTAAATGAAGAGATTCATTTTAGAAACAAAGTAGGCCTAATTGTTGTATAGACCTTACATGTATTCAATTGCTATTTTATTGTAAGAATAGCACTTTTGTTGTAAATAAATGATACAAAATTGTTCACTGAAATTTCTTGTTTTATATTTGTGAGTTTTAAAAATGTACAGTCCATAGGCCATGCCAGGCATACACACTTAATCCAATAAAATTCGTCAATTCCCTTGGCACATTTCAGTAAGCTTCTATTCACCAGTGTATTTAGAAAATACACCCATGGGTTTTGGGGTATGACCCACCACAATATATCTGCCCAGTTACACAAGTTCAGTTCATGTCAATGCATGTACAAGAAAACCCCTAAACGTTGTCCTTGGGGATGAGAATAGTGTAAATCATTATATTATGTATACTGCTATGGTATTCGCTCGATTTTTTGTTAAAAAGCATTTTTACACTTGAGGTTATTCTCTTTTTTTTTTTTGGGTAAAGACCTCAACAAACCTGTTGCCATTTTTTCCCAAAAGCTCAAGTTGCGTAAATCCAAGATGGCCCGCCAAATAGGACAAAAAAAGCCTTTTCCAAGCACTAAAATCCTCACATAGATACCCTAAAATCACCAGGGTGTTATTTTTTAAACAACATTATAAGAATATACATTATTGGTAATGAAAAAAACTCCTATTTAAAAAATTCTGTACAATAAGGTGCTTCGAATTCAAATATGCGGCCCAATATGGCTGGCCAATTTACGTGTACAAAGCGTTAAAAAATATGATTGGCAAAAATTCATACATGGTTTCCGGTTGCAACAGTCTTGAGTATTTTAAGCCACTAAAATATGAAAACTGTAACACCTCCTATCATTATCTATTTTAATTCTTGTGATTATGTCAAATCAAAGATGGCCGCCATCCATCACATTTAGCACCGTTGCTCAAAACAGCAGAGAGATTCAGTAAAATAAATACAAATTGGAGCAAAAGACACAAACAAATTTAAACAAAAATTGTTTTAATTTTCAAAAGCCACTAAAGGATGAGCAATCTTGGCATCCAATATATGGAGTGCACAATCATATATCCCTAAAGTCCCAAGAGGAAAAATTGATGATCACCGCAAAAAAGGGAGCTCAATAGCGTTATATTTTTGTGCAATTTCTCCCTACCTAAGGTAGGGGTCCGCGCCTAATTTTAAGGCAGTTATTAGGACGTTAGGGAGGTGGCTGCCACACTGATACATAATTGTAAAGTTGGATAACCCATATGTAATTATTTGTCTTTTGGCAGTGTCAAAACATGGCAAAATTAGATTTCAAGTCTATTGCGATAAAGAGGGTTCTTACAGCACAAGATTAATTAGCCTAACTCCGGCAAATAGCATTGCTGGATTTCGGGTCCAATTAGATGAATTGAAGCTTTTGCCCCATATGTTTATTATATGGGACACATAGGATTCACTTAGACTTGCCATACCAATGCTCCAAGTGATGGACAAACTCTTGTAAAGGACATGCAGAGGGTAAGGTAATAGTAGTAATGTCTATCTACACGATTTATAATAATTGTGTTACTGAAAAGTTGTCAAGAAATCTTCAGGATATGGCCCAATTACTTTGTTTCCCCCATATTCACACTGTGCTTTAGCAGCGTCCTTTAAAGCAATTGGCATTGGAAGTTGGCATTTTACTACAATGGAGTAAAAAACTTGACCCTGATGTGTCCGCCATTTTGAATTTTAAAGTAAAATTCATTGACATATGTTAAGTATATAACGAGCTACAGGTCGTTTGAATCAAATAGTCGGTTTTTTGCTCTGTAACGGATCCACATTAAAATGATCGACGTTCATGCGATAGCAAATCACGTGTCCAGAAGAAAATCGAGCTCTCTATTGGCATGAAAAATAACAAATTCAGGCAAATTTAACCATCGAGTCCTCTTAGTTTTATTCCTCATCACTCGAAAAGTCATTAAAAAAAAAAAGTAACTCTGATACCAGGGGTTGCAAGTAGGGGAATTGCGCCATACACCATGTTAAAGGTTGTTGGTGCACAAAATTTATATGTTCTGGATGCCTTTGAGGTTTTGCATATAACTATAGGTTGGAATCTTTTACTGAAGATTTTGGAACCCTCAGTTTTTCGCTTGTGCAACCCCTGCTTGATACATGTATTAGATTTCTGGAGAGTTGATTGAATCGTACCATATGATGGAACAGACCATCGGCGGACAGCGTTTGAGTTTAATTGTATTGGTTATATTTGTAGACCAAAAATGTCACATCTTGAAAAAGCATTCAAATAAAACTTAGCGTTATCACTACTTTTATTACCTTTAAGATCCCACTTTATTTGACATAAAACATAGACATAACCGTATACATTTGGGGAAGTCGTTTCCTTATTTGGCTGTGGTGCATTCAAATGGGGAATCCGTTTAGAGATTAGGGGAAAGCTGACTACTGATTCAAAAGACTTGTGCCGGCCTATACTTAACCGATTGGAATTATATTTGCTGCAAAATTAAAGCTAATGAACAACGCTCTCGATTTTATCAACATGTTAAAATAATGATTTAAAAATTCAAAAAAAGGACAGACACAACTCGGGGTCATTTTATCTTTTTACTAACCCTGTATAATACAAGGGTCATTACCAATTTTGTCTTTCTGTCTCTGGCAGATTACACATGTAAAAATCTACTGTTTTTCGCTTTTCAATGGATTGCAATACGTCATATTGTTTAACGGAGGCTACAATAAGTCATAAACAAACTACAGGGATGATATAAAAACAGCATCTAACAATTTGGACTATGATTGCTAAATGATATGATTTAAAAACATAAAAAGTCTAGGAAACATAAAGAGAAGGAATATGCACTTGCGGGGGGGGGGGGGGGGGGGGGGGGGTGGCTAGTTTGTACAGGGGAGGAAATATTAATGGCATGAATTGTACTCAAAATCCATACCAAACATTTATGGATTAAAAAGGCATAGTTTGCCCTACTTGTGGGCGATACTTTAAGGTTAGAACTAACACGATGCCTCTTAACATAAATTTTAGAAACCAATTTTTCGACAAGGCAGCACAGAATTTTATCTTTCAATTGCTTTTATGTGACATAAATAGAGTTATGGCCAAGGCAATTAGAGATATTAACACGCTTGTGTTTTGATATAGATGCAAAAAGTACACTCCCGTTCCGGTCAAAAAACAAAAGTATGGTAACTGTATTCATGTATTGACTCTTTGTAGCCTAGCCGGTAATGTGCACATATCTATTGAAATTCGTTTACATATCAGAATCAAAGACTTCTTTTTTTTTCAAATTGATGAATTCAAGCTATGTACAAGCAAATTTGCCGTCCAAAATGTAATTAAAACTATATAAATATTAACTAAGTTTATTACCTCTCTTGCACCATACCAGTGCATTGGCGAGAATAAATATTCTACAGCACTTATCTCCACTCACTGCAAATCCAGCTAAAATGAATTTAACTTATTTCGTACCGCGATGCATTTTTTTTTTGGGTTATGAACTGAATCTTTAAAACATGTTCGAATTTTGACTTGTATTTAAACCTTTGCCCACACCTAATTTTATTTATGTTCCTCATTGTTGGATTTTTCTTCACTTTGATATATTATTCTGTTGACAGTTTGGGAGATGATAAACACAAATGGTTTTTGTTGCAATTTTTAGATTTGGAAAAAACATCTTTATTGCACTAATTGTGTAAAATAAATGAACCACTTATGGAAAAATAAAGGTATGTGGCACGAAGTCGCTTTTAATATTATTATTCAATTAAATTAATTATAAGATAACCTACCGAACATCGAATGGTTTACCGACAGTGATTATTAAAGTACTTACCATGTCCCTTTAAACTTTGTTGCCCACTTTTTCATAAATCACAGAGAGGACCTCTGCCTTGTGTGTTACGGGTTAAAGTCCTCATAGATCTAACAATACAAATACCGCTACCTCCTTTTTCGGTGTAGTTAGGTTGCTAGTCATGTTCCTCTAGGGCGTTAGGGATATCGATAATATCCCTTAATCCTGGTCCATCAAAACTGATCAGGGTTACTTGGGACAGTCAGGAGTTACCACCCTACTCTTTTGAAACTGACTGAATATACGGGTCACAGGTGTATGACTCTCTATACGGGGGACCGACCAGCTTAGGTACCTTTGAAGGATGGATATTCTCTTTTTTTCATTACCCAAGTCCCAAATGAGCGGAGCTCTGCTCTTGGTATCTGAGTGTGAACTAGGCCCCTGACAACAAATTGTTACAACATGATTGAATGATCGTATAAAAAATTTATTTGTGAGTTAATGTTCTACTGAATACATCTTATGTTTAGGTGGCAGCATTTTGTGAATTACAAAATGTGGGCAAACCATAAAATATATCTTATTAGATTGAATAATGGCAATGCCTTAGTGTAGAAACCATAAATATTGCGTTTTAGCAAAATAGAATTCACATTATATTCATAACGCAGTTCATTGAGAAAAATTAAAGTCAAAAAATTGTGTTTTTTCACCTCATGGTCGGCCTCTTGGATTTCATGGCAAAAATGGTCTTGGAAAAAAAATCAGGCAACTTCTTGTTTTTTCCAATCTACACCTTACAAAGAACCAAAATCAAGTTAGTGAAATATTGATTTTAACAAAAATCTAGCGAAAGTTTATTATGAACTTAGCAGTATTGTGCATCAATCATGGTAGTGTAGGCTCATTTTCCATGCACAGTTCAGTAGGTCTCATCAGATGTGTTAGAAAATACCCCACCTGGATTTGGGTATGACACAGTTTTAAAGTTTAGTGTGACCAAAAGGCCAAATTTATTGATATTCACCCAACATATAGGTATGATCAAGGAAGCCAATAGCACACATATACATGTAAAAATAATTGCACAGTATTAGAACGAATATTAAAGGCAGAAATAAACAAAACAAATTACTACTTTTAAACTGTCAAAATTGCTGACAGTCATTATTTTTAAGAAAGAATCATTATCAGAGAAATTATCAGTGTTATAAGCATTATTAATATGAGATAAAAGCTCCTTACGCTGAGGAGTATAAGCTTTACATTTCATATGAAATGGTATCATTTTCTGTTTCTTGTAAGTCACAAATAGTACAAATCCTGTTTTCAGGAGGGATTTTAAGGTAAGAATAACGACCCTTTTCGATCATTAAATTGTGTGCACTAATACGAAGTTTACAAAAAGTAGATCTTTGAATACGATTAAGAATGTGAACATAATTCTCTTGATTAAATGAACATTTAAATTGACAGTACGTTCTGAGTTTCGTTTGTTTGGTAGAAATATGAGAATACCATTCCATATATTTTGATTTCAAAGAAGTTGTAAATAGTCATTGCTGATGATTTAGAAAGAATGTTAGGTTTATCCCACACCTATTATTAATAATTACAAATAGATTTAATGCCCTTAGACCAAGAGAAGAAATTACATAATGAAAAGAACGATTTTCAATCAAAGCCTGGACAACAAGGAATGGACTTCCAAACAAACAATCCTGATTAAGTTTCCACCAATATTTAAAGTAAAGTGTAAGCATAGATATTAACACTGGATAACTACCTAATTCACCTCTGACTGCATTATGATTTATGATACCCAGAACACATAAGTCAGTCATGTCAATGCATGTACAAGCCCAAACCACTGAACTGTATCCTGGTGGATGAGCATGTTGTAGCTGTACAAGTCAATAACATTCTCAATCCCCTTGGAACAGTTTAGTAGCTTTCATTCAGTAGTGTATTTAGAGAATACACCCTCTGGTTTTGGGTATGATACCCAGATCAAACAAAGTCAGTTCATGTCAATGTATGTACAAGTACAACCCACTGAACTGTGTCCTTGGTGGATGAGCATGTTGTAGCTCAACAAGCAATAACATTCTCAATCCCTTGGCACAGTCAGTAGCTTCATTCGCCAGTTTATTTAGAAAATACACCCCCTGCTTTGGGTATGATATATGGTACACAGAATACACAAGTTCGTCCAGTCAATGCATCTGAAGTACATTCCCACTTGAACTGCCTGTGGTGGATATGGAGCATGTTGATTTGGAATTAACCTATATAATGGAAAAATTTTATAAGGTGGTTATTTTCACGCCTTTGCGGTTAACTTCAGAGTGCAAATTACAAGCCGGCAAAAATTATTTTTGACCTCATAGGCAGGGCATGTTATTTTTTGGGAGGCCAGCTGTCAAATTTTCTCAAATGTATACTTATTTGTGTACTAAAAGGTACAATTTCTGCTTGCAGGCCAAAAAGTGCAAACTATTTCGAAGACCCGTCTACACCTTGATGTTACTTCGAGTGGGCCCCAAAGCATGGTAATTGGTCCACCGCTTTCTGGTTCATATATATGATATACCGGAATGTGTATCAAATGGGGGACTTTTTTGCTGATGATGCCCTTGTTTACAGAGAAATAAACAGCAGTGAGGTAGTTAACATTTTCATAAAGATTCAAAGATCTTTAACATAGTATTACACATGCATATTCACAAAACAACTCCCCTACAACAACAACACTGTACAAGCTCTGTGGTAATGGCTTAGTTCTGTAATTATCATCCATATTTGGGTATTACTTTAGCCTGATCTGAAATGGAGTAATCATATTCACAATGTTAGTAACAGCTGGGACGAGGCTCAGAGAGTATCGTAGGAATTTCAATCCTGTCACCGACATTTAATTAAATCGAACCTCTCTCTTTGTTATAACCTGAATTACGGTATGGCTCTGCGGTTGGCATCTATCACCAAACAAGATACAAGCTTAATATGATCCAGAGATCAGCAGCGAGAATGTGATGAATGATTATTTCAGAGAGCCAGCATTAAAGCTGGTTGGAAGACCTACAATGGATCAGCCTTGAAAATCGACACGCTATCCATGGCTAATTGTCCCCGCCAAACTAATTTGAACTATTAAATGAGATCCGTCTGTATGTCCGTCAGTGAGCAAAAAATGTTAACCATGGAACATTTTTTCTAGAGGAGCTAGAGTAGCAAATTTGGGTATTATTGAGGAGGGGCACAAGCTGTTAATAACAGGTAAGTCCCCCAGGGTGTCCTCAATTGTCTGACACAGGTTAGGGAAATGTCAAAAAAGTCAATATTTGGCCATCTTGGTGGGTGCTGACATTGACCCTTGAACATTTGATTATTAATTTGTGGTGAGTTATGGTTGGAGTTCATGATTGAATTCGTTTTTAAGTTAATTTTTGGTGAGTTATGGATATTTTTTTTCTCAAAAAATGGTGCCACATTGATTTTGGTGGGTGGAAGGGCATTGCGTGGTTTAAGCAGGGTGGTTTAATGGTCCCGGGTTTAAGGGAGGTTGGTTTAGGAGCGTTGGTCTGGTTGTCTAGTAAGGTGTCACTATTTGTGATCAGACATTTGGTGTGTAAACATATTGCATTGTTTGTAAAAGGAGTACGCCTTATGTAATAAAATAGATGCAATGGACAAGAACCATCTGAAAAGAACATCATGACTACCTGAAGAACTTGCACCCCTTTTATCATATCAGCATGACTAGACCGTGCCTATGATTAGAGAATAAAAGATGAGAGTTTTTGTGTTGGCCATTTTTAGATGGTGTCATAAATGGATGGGCATCCATATTTTGAGTGCGCCGGTATCCACCACGATAATAAACTATTGGATGCCCATCCATTATGACACCATCTAAGAGGCCAAAACAAAACAAATCCTCATCTTTATTATCATTATTATTAGAATGTGTAATTTTTGCGTTTTATCGACATAAAACATTGTCAAAACATATTCTACATTCATTCTTTTTTATTCATTTTTTAAATAATTGCACCCCTTCTTGAAACAAATGTTTCAACAAAGGAACCAAGTCAACATCGCGCGGTGATGTCACGCTGCGTAAATTGCATATGTGTACCAACTCGTCATGCACGCCGCAGTCTGAGTATAAACGCAGTTGTTGCGAGTGTCGATATTCGACTACACCGCGTAATTGATGCACGCACTATCCATCTATTACCCAGTAATGGATGCGGAGCTTGATCTAAACCAAATGAAATTCTTGTAACATGATAAAAAGCCACGCCCAACTGAATAAAGAATAGTTGCTTTTTCCATGGACCACGAAGGGTGAAAGACCTTCTGGTCAACATTTCAAGAGTGAACATGCAAATCTTTGCTGAACAAATATTACTCCGCTGAACTGGATAATACCACAAGCCACTATTTACCCAGTCACACTAACAACTAGTTGGTCAGATCACCCAAACTCTAATTTGATAGAGTGGTTACGACAATTGTCTAGCATGCATAAGGTTGCCGGTTTGAATCCGGCTGAGAGCACATGGGTTTTTCAGGACTTCTGTGCACTGGCATCTCTTGGGAAAGATAAACTAATTCATCCTTGTTCATGCGCGTAGCCAGGATCCCGCACTCTGGGCTGTGGATCCTGGGAAGATCCAAACCACAATGGTAGAGGAGTCCAGGAGCAGAGCACTGGTGGGGCTTCTGGGGGCCAAAGCCCCCTGGAAAATTGTGCAATTTCAGCCTTATTTTAAAGGCTGACTCAGAGATTTCCCAATGAGGGTGCCCTCAATTTTCAAAGAAATTGTGTTTTTTGCATATACATAATGCTTGTCCATAGACTAATCACTGTGTGAAATAGCTAAGCCTAAATCGAAGTCCTTCATATAGAAAATCACAACTTTGTTATAAATTTCCGGATCCGGATTTTTTGTTATACACAGTATCCTATGGCACATTATACTACACGTAAATGTTTACTGCATGGAAACGAAAAATCTGATTAATCTCAAACTTTGGAATTGGGCATTTTAGGTTACTACCTTTAGTTCTAGTTGCCTATTTTTAATAAATACTTAAAAAAAAGTAAATTTCAAAAATCTCTGAGTCAGCCTTTAATGCCTTTTCCTTCATTTACCCCTTTTTTGTGTCTTTTATATATATATATATAAATAATGAATACATATAAACGGAAAAACGGCAAATCAGAGCTTTCGCTACTGTTTCGTAGCTTCTTCAGTGGCTGTAAACTAGAATGATGGAAAAGGGAGTACCACACACTAGGAAAGTATACATAATCTATGGTGTTAAAACAAGGCGATAGCAACGTTCACCGAACGTTTAAAAGTGTTACGTGTTAGTCTTTGATGTTGAGTCCATTAGGTGTGTAGGTGTCAAGTTTTTTTATCCAGAACTTTTCCCGATATTGTCTATGAAATTTAGATTTTTCACCAAGGGTTTCGATGACAATTAGCTTTAGATCAGTGAGAGAATGAGACCGTTGCGAAAAATGAAAGGCAACTAGATTGACTAGATTGAACCATAGGGCGAAAATATTAATATTCATTAGTCTATAATGAACCTTTCTTATTATGCTAATTAATTAATATTCATGTCTTTTGTTAGCTAATGAGATTATCTCTCATTTGCATAAATTAATATTCATTTCTTTTGACGGAATAAAGCGCAAACAAAAGATAACCTTAAGGCGAAACAAAATTTCGCCCTAACGTAAAAGTCTATGTTTATGAATAGAAAATTTCGCCCTAGCGTAGGATATAGTGATATATATATATATATATATTTATTTATTTAAATTTCTTGTTTCCAGACCATGGGGTGCGCGTGATCCCTCCTCACCCCCTTGGCTATGTGCATGTTGTTTACCCAGAGAACTATGTAGTTTCTTCTCAAACCACAAATCTGTGAAAATTGTGAAAAATCGATACTGCAAAAATATCTCGCTATTTAGTACATGGGTGTGTACCAATGTGGGGATTCTTCTTGTGTATGAAAGACATTCTTATGTCCTATTAGACGTGACATGGAGACATCAGCATTTAACCAAATCAGTTTTGATTTGAAGACTCACATGCAATGCATTAAGAATGACCGTATCTTGAGGATCTGTTGCCATGGCAACCATGCACCAATCTCTCCTGGGCCTAGCAGACTTGTCACTGTGACTGGGTATTGAGTGACAAGCAAGCTCTCAATTGAGCTCTGCCATTGATTTATGGTAGTAGACCGTAGCCTAGTGGATTCCTCTAACTCGTGTGTCATTCATGTTTTTTATCTCCTTAAACTTGATTATCGTAGAAAGATGATTGGATGTGACAGCTAATTATGTAGAGGGTTGCTGTAGCCAAGATTCTTATTTTTATTTGAAAAATGTTCAAGAAATAGACATAATGCTTTGTTTCTGTATTAGGATTTTAATTTCCTTTTAAATGTATTTCAGATAAAAATGTTCTTTTTAACTCAATTATAATTGAAAGGTTTAAAGGTTTCTGCATTCTTGAATTGTATTCATGGAAAATGAGTTTTTAGAAGATTCTTTTTTAAACTTGTAACAGAATCAGTCTAACATTGTTTAAGAAGGATATCGAATAGATTAAAAAATATGGGACTTGTCTCAACTTAAAGACTGACCTTAACTTTAAACCTGACCCTAACCTTAACCTTAACCTCTAACCCTAACCTGGACTCCACCCCAACCTCTGACCCTAACCCCCAACTTTAACCCAACCGGTAACACTAAGGAAACAACAAAATCGGACAAAAAATGATGTTAGTCATACCTGGGTTAATTTTGATGATGGGCGACACATTTTTCGTAAATCAAAAGAAAGCAATTTCTTCAATGGCCATTTTAAGAATGTAGTTGAAAAAAAAATCGTCATGTGACATTGGCTAATGATTTTAAAGCAGCATCAATATGATTAAAGGTGCAATGAGAGATTTCAAGGCATCCATATTTTCTGTCATATGTAGTGGTTTCATATAGATTAGACACTCAATAGATTTCTTACCTTTTATTTGGTTACAGAAATGTCTTAAAAGGGAATACAGATGGTGATTTTTATATGCTTATATTATACAAATATTGACTGCTATGAGGGGCATGGTTGAAACTATAGGCCCAAGGTGATCTCGAAACCATACTATGCCCTGAGGCGTAAGCCGAGAGGCATAGTATGGTTTCGAGATCACCGAGGGCCTATAGTTTCAACCATGGTCCAAATAAAAAGCAGTCAATATTTGTTTTATATACCGAATATATACATTCTTGTCAACTGATTGGTTAAAAGGACATTCTAAGCCAGGATACTAACACAGGCCTATGTATGTAGGCCATGGCATGCACGCATGGTTTAACAAGTTTGCGTAACTTAGGGTCCAAAACTTGTGAAGAATTAGCAATCAACCTTTCTTGTGTTGAGGAAGTGATGTTGGAGTCCAAAACGGATCACCGTAATCGACTTCTTGCCATTTTTTTGTCGGCAAGATGCGTACAACTCCGAATTCCGCAACTTTTACACGGCCTGCATATGGCCGTTATCGGTGTCAAATTATAATCCTCGAATATCTTCACGGTGTATTTTACCTGCCGTTTGGTATTAGCCCTATGAGCTGCATCTCTGATTCCTTTCAGTTTTTCATCTGCAAGCTCATAGCATGAATACAGGTCCTGCGATTCAGCCATTTCCTTGCCAAGCCTGCATCAGACTTGCACTACATTTAGAGAATAAAAGATAGGATTTGTTGTATTTTGAGTAGTGGATACCGGCTGCGCCGGCATCCACTACTCAAAATATTGGACCTGCCCTCAATATGAACACGAATTGATAGGCGAAACAAATCCTATTTTTATTCTCATCTTCTTTTGGTTTGGTTGTTTTTAAAAAAAAAATCACCGTTAAAACACTTTTATTTCAATAATATTAGTTAAAAGGGCAAAAATATTCCCCCTCTGTCAAAATAACCAACCCGTACTACTGCGGCATGCGAACCTTATCCAACAACCCGCGTAACAACTTGCGCGACGACTCATCTATCTAATCTCGTCTTATAGAAGATAGGCCACAACCAATGAATATTTGCGTGCTTTGCTTACTAAACCCCGCCCACTGAATAAGAATTTTGTTTACTCCGTACTGTCAGTTCGGCCAGACTCCCTGGTTCGGCCATAGTTCGGCAATATCCGTCAAAATGCAAAATGCGATCTCTTACACCAGCTTCAATATGTACACTCATAATAGGGATGAATAGTTCGTTTTAAGCTGGGAAGAGGTGTCCCGGGCATAGTTCATGAACTATGCCCGCTCTTCCCAGGGCATAGTTCATTTTTGGTTCAATTCTTGAAGCTAGTTGAATTTATGCCTCCACTTTTAACCAATCAGATGACAGGGATCTATATATGAGGTATATAATTCAATATAAAACATAGGCTGAATTTCCTTTTCGCTCCAATGGGATATTATCTGACAATTTTTGTACCAAAGAAATGATTCTCAGCTTAATCATTTCAGATGGGGATCTTTTCTATAAAAAAAAGCTTTACATCAGTGCAAACATCAGAATTTTCACATTTTTAGGGACACCTAATCTCTTGTTGCACCTTTAAGAGAGATTTGTTTGTGTTATCTGGTAACAATTCAAAGAAAATTTGTTCCAAAATAGCTTAGACAACATTAAATGCTTCAAATCCAGGAGGTTGCACCTGGACCCTTTACTAGGAAGATCCCCTGGGCCAAAGCATTAAAAGGTTCTGCGCTAACTTGCTCACCGTGTGTTTCTGGGTGCACATGAGCAGGATTTTCAAATGTTGGCAACAATGGATTCCTTGGGTGGTTTTGGGGGTGCATTTTTAATTGTCTATTTTAAGAACACAAAGAGAAGCACTGATATAAAAATACATTCCTACATGAGACAGGACTTCAATGCTCCTAATCACATGCAAGAAAACTAAGAGTAGCACTGATATAAAACACATTCCTACATGAGACAGGACTTCAATGCTCCTAATCACATACAAGAAAACTAAGAGTAGCACTGATATAAAAACACATTCCTACATGAGACAGAACTTCAAAGCTCTTTATCACTTAAAAGAAAACTAAGAGTAGCACTGATATAAAAACACATTCCTACATGAGACAGGACTTCAATGCTCCTAATCACATACAAGAAAACTAAGAGTAGCACTGATATAAAACACATTCCTACATGAGACAGGACTTCAATGCTCCTAATCACATGCAAGAAAATTAAGAGTAGCACTGATATAAAACACATTCCTACATGAGACAGGACTTCAATGCTCCTAATCACATGCAAGAAAATTAAGAGTAGCACTGATATAAAAATACATTCCTACATGAGACAGGACTTCAATGCTCCTAATCACATGCAAGAAAATTAAGAGTAGCACTGATATAAAACACATTCCTACTG